>SNQJ01S0349907.1:0-12828 GCA_010110895.2 Picea sitchensis | reverse complement strand
ACAACATGTCGGAAATGAGTTTGCAATTTTTGGGCCAGAACCCACTTGGGTGGCTTTTGTTGATGCCCTAGGAACAATACTACCCTGTTGGAAACTATGGTGACCAGTACATGAAATGGACAACTCCGCGTCAAGAGAGAGACTAGATGGTGCCAACGTACACCAACTTCTTCCATACCTTGTACACAAAGCTGTGTATTAAGGACATCGAGAGACACATGGTCTTGAAGTACCCCAATGGCCTACATAGGTACATCTAAACATATATGGAGTTCGTGGACATCTCACTATGAGCCACTTACCGATATATTGTCA
The DNA here is from genome assembly GCA_010110895.2 of Picea sitchensis. Taxonomy (NCBI): domain Eukaryota; kingdom Viridiplantae; phylum Streptophyta; class Pinopsida; order Pinales; family Pinaceae; genus Picea; species Picea sitchensis. The sequence continues at coordinate 12,513 of SNQJ01S0349907.1, read as the reverse complement.
AGATCAAGCTAAATAATAAGTGAGATTTTTTCTCTGGAAACTCATCGCAATAGAAGCACAATAAAGATGGCCCTAACTTCCAAAGCAAAGGACAGCACAATGATGGCAAGTCTGATGACAGCCAGTCCAAGCCACCAACAAAGAAGGGTAATGAGAAGTCGAAGGACACTAGAAAGTGGTATGAGTTCCACAAAATCCCTTATCCCAACACTGATGAATGTCGCTTCAAACAATCATTGTTGGCTAAAATGAAAACCTCAAATTGATTTGGAACTGAATAAGGGAAATGAATAATTAATGAAGAACCCAATGTCACTGTCACTTCCACAAAAGTACAACCAAAGGAACTAGACCCTGAAGAAGGGAACTAGTACATTTGGGTCAAATTTTGATGGCGTGTTCGACACAATTGCCACTTTATATTGTCAGGAGAATGACAAACAACAGACACCCTCAAATGTCATTTCGCATGACATCGATTTTTCGATGCCATAACTATCGTCTCTATTGCGATGCTTCATGCAGCCACGTGTCATCTCATATTTGAATTTCCAAACCCCATATAGTCGTTGCTACATCGATGTCATAGACATCGGAATTCCGACGTCCCATTTCATCGGTCTCCACTATGTGTGTGTTATGGGAGCGACGTTACCATATGTCGTAATACCGACGTATGATAACGTCGCTCTGCCGGTGGTCAGTTATTCATCTCCCACATGTTTTCTATGGGAGCAACATTACCATACATCGTAAGACTGATGTAGGGTAACATCGCTCCACCAACGGTCAGTTATTTATGAGATCAACTGTTGATCTCCTCTCTTCATGATTGAGGTTTTCTCCAACTTCTAGCTCATAGACGCAAACCAGATTCTTTGTGCCACTGAGGGTTTCAACTTCCCTTAGCCACCTCCTCAACACTTGTTGTTTCCTTCTGGCCAACAACTTCTGAACATGCCATGTTTCTCTCTGCACCATGGGCCACTCGTACCTCCAATGTACCTGGGACTCTTGTTGCATCTTCAACGTTAGCCTGTCGAGCTCCACTCTGATTTCCTCAAGCTCTTTATCCATTTATGCCTTGCTTTTCTATTAGTGTTCCTTTCCTTGACCACACCTATGGCCTTCAGTAGCCATCTTCCTTCTATTCCTACCCTCCTAGAAAGTCTGTTGGTTACCCTACAACTGAGAGCACCTCCAGCTTCTCCTACATCCCACTTAGCTCTCTACTTGATTTTTTCTCACTTGCAAACAACCTTCCACCTATTGTCTACAGATGAATTTTAGCTTTTTATACCATTTGATGTTATCAGACTATCTCCTCTTTCCTTTTCCTGCTATATGCAAGCAAATTTCAGCTCTGATACCACTTGATGCATCCCCCCCTTCTCTCCTCGGGGTTATATGACCTCCCGATCAAGGATATTCAAATATTTGAGATGGATTAGCTCTTAGGGACTCCGTTATTTCCCAAATCAATTCTACATAGACCCTTTTCCTCCTCAGGCGCAGGTCCTGTGAGACCCGCAGTCTCCTATTAAGCCCTTTCTCCCTAATTGAAATTGGAATAAAAATATGCACTAGCTCTCTGGGCTAGGCCCTTTTCCCCATGTGACCTGGGGCTAAACCCTGAAAGGCACTTCAGAATTTCAGGCTTCGCTTGTTTTCCCAACAACTAACTTCTTTTCCCTCGAACTATGAACCGACAAAGTTCAACTGGTGTGCAAACCTACGGCTCACGCTCCTCTAGCATATGATGGCTGCGATCTCTTCGGAAATTTGGGCTTCGACGCTTTTGAACGCACCTGACCACATTTTCCCCTTCGGGAAAATTTTAGTCAATGCCCCGCTTCCTCCTTTATTTTCTCCGAATTCCATGATCTGATGACGTGTTTCCTCCTCAGATCGACGGTTAAAATGGACTTCACTAATTCGGCCTTCAGGAGTTTCGGTTACTCCACCTTACCTTTCCTATGAAGGACTCTTCCTTCGAAGTTCGTGGATCTCTATCATGTGTCCTTCTTGGATCCAATGGTCTAGATCTCTTCTCTCTTCGTGACTTCGATAGAAAACATTGTTTGCTCCACACAATTTCTCTGAAGCTCTTCCTCCCAAACCTTCTGATCTTCTACCACCTGTCTCTCTTGACAATGGACGATTGTGAATGGCTTTGGAACTTTGGGAATTCATGAGTCCACTCTCCTATGCACTTTAACAAAGGTAAAGTCTTGTTCAACTCACCTGGATTAGATGACTGTTGATCCACGTGCTAAGATCCGACGACTGGGATTTGTCCTCCTCCTCCACACGCTCCTTCTGGTGTCTGGACATGGAATTCAATGGCCCAAATATTCTCCTTTTATGTGATCCAATGGTTGTTGTCGCTCCTCCTCTTGAGTTTCTTCGTTATCCCAAATTTGGGAAAATTTGTAAGTGTCAAAGGCTATGATCTTTGAGATTTCTCCTGTGAGCCTCACTGTTGGGTCTCGACCTGTGCTCTCCCTCCTGATATTGAGCTTGGAATAAGTTCACCTACACACACTCTTTGCATTGTCTACACAAACTTGAACCTGTAAGGTCCCTTAGCCTCTACGTGCCTTGCAGAGTCTCTGTGCACACTTGCACTATCTCTTGTGAGATTTTGTTAAGAACTTCGATGAAGTGTGAGCACACGTTTGCGATTCTCCCATAGTCTATGACTCAGACTGTCTATGCCTTTTGCACTCCTTTCATAGTAATTTATGTGCATTGCAACACTAACTCTCTTGAGCTTTGAACTTGCTCAACTTTTCTAAGGGTCTCGACCCTTTTTTCCTTTGACAAGTTCTCGAACCCTCCTAGCTCTTCCGTGCTCTTTTCCTCCAGAGCCTCTACCAACACTTAAACAGGGTGTTGGCCTTGTGTATTCCTTGCACAACTTCACTCCTTGAGCACTGAATAATGAGAATTCATTCGTGCACTCCTTGCGTTCACTGTGCAAACTTTCACTCGACTCTCCTCTGAGTCTTAATCTTATGGTGTGCCCTCTTGGCAACATTTATCCCAGAACTTGAAATAGAGTTCTCATGCACTCCTTGTGCCTATTGAATGCACACCTTGCAGATATTCTTACCCCAAAGTATTCAACAACTCTGGCTCACATGAGCTTCAACTGCTCGGGCCTTAGAGGTCTTTGTCCCTTTATTCCTCAAAGGGATATATGTGCCCTCTTGGAAAATTATTCTCAAAGCACTCCTTGCTGAGCTTACAAAGTGTTCGACAACTTTGTGGGTGTCTTCTCCTTGACACTCTTTTCTCCCTCTTAACTCGAAATAGAGTTCACTTGTGCACACTTGAACTTGCTCGATGCCCACATGGCAAAGCTCTACATAGTGGTCAACAAATCTGATTGTGCTTTCTCCTATACAGTTTCTCCTCTAAGGTGTTCAGTAACCTTGAGGATCCACTTGAGTTGTGATTTCTCTGGTGTGCCCTCCTGGAATGTTCTTCTCTAACTTGAAAAAGTCTAGATGTACACTCCTTGTGTTGGCTACAGAGTTTCCAATACCCTATTGTGCACTCCTTGCATAGCCTAAAGAACCCATAATGATTCAACAAACCCATAAAAGATAGTGGAATCTATCTTAACCCTGCATATGGAAACCTATCATACACATCTACAACATATGCACACATAAACATACATTGATAACATTCATAAACATTCACCACACAGAAATTGATAAATAGTGAAATCTGTTTTTGTTTTAATATTTGAATGTTAATTACAATTTGTGAGATCGGATTGCAATTGGGTCTCAACTCTCTCCTCTCCTCTTCTCTCCTAAGGGTTGCGTGACCTCCCAGTCTAGGATCGATCAAGAAACTGAGTCTGACTGACTCTTCGACCCCTCAAGAACCTTCAATCAACTGAATAGACACCCTTCTTCTTAAGGCACGAGTTCTATGGAACCTGTAGGATTCTCCTTAACGTTTTTAAAGCTTCAACGTATTTAGGCACTAGCTCTCCTGGTTAAGCCCCTCTATTTATGTGACCAAGGTTGTGACCAGTCGCCTAATCGAAATATGCATCACGACTTCGCATATCAGGTCTTTGCATGTGAGTCACCCAGACTCTCCCAACCACCGGAATCCTGACAGGAGCCTAGCATGTGCTATCTCCTTTATTATCCTTCACTGATGTGACCCTTCACTATGACCGTGGGTCAATCTTTCGAGCGCTTCACGATTTTGAGTTTTGCGTCTCACGAATTTTTCATGCTCGTCCTCCCGAAACACAAACTTGTGAGTTCCACTTGCCAGATCAATGGTCCACAATCCTAGCAATCCAATGGTTCTGGTATATTTTTTGTGTATCGGGATTTCACGTTTCACGAAGTTGGAGGACCGCTCACCTCCATTCTCCCGATATTCGAACTCTTGATATCTCCCTGGACAATCAACGGTCCACATTTCTCCTCGATTCGACGGTTCAGATCAAATCATGATTTGGCGATTCACGAGTTCTTACAACTCTATCTTTGACTCCTCTAATTCATGAGTCAGCGAAATGTTGATCTCTCGCCACATGTCCCCCTTGACAATGGACGGTTTTGATTATTTCAGAACTTCGTAAGTCCGATTCTCCTATACACTTTCAAAGGTTTATCATTAGTTCACTTTACCTTGATCGGATGGCTACGATCCTTTCCTTGCGCTCTGATCGAACGACTGAGATATTTTCTCTGGCACTCAGATCGAACGACTGAGATCTTTACTTTGCAATTAGATTGAATGATGAATATATTTTCCTTTGCACTCAATCCTTGTTGTCTGAACACTGATCAGATGGTCCCAGTCCAGATCTTTCCCCTGAGCCTATGATTTCTTCTAACTTAGAAGGTTTTTGAAAGATTTAAAGGCTTTTACCTTTATCCTTCCCGTGAATCCATTTCTTGGATCTCATTCACACTTCTTGGAAAGTGCTATCCCTCCTAAGCTTGATCTCCTCAAAGATTTCGATCTCCCAAGCACTTCTTGCTTTTCTGGGAATTTCGTCAAACTCAGATCCAAAGATTATTGAAAAGAGTTCTTTCCCGCCTTCCTAGAATTCCTCTGTTCTTTTCCTTCGACTTCTTTACGGAATCGGTTCGACTCTTCGTCTAATTCCAGACATGTGCACTCTTTGCAACAGATATTTACACAAGATTTGAGTTCTTGCAACGACTGTGCACACCTTGCGACAGTCTCTTTAGACTTCTTGTAAATAAACCTTGTGTTCTTCCTCCTGAGCTTACAAGTCGAGACAGACTCGGTCAATGCACTCCTTGCAGACAGTGTTCACACCTTGCACTAGCTCACGAGGAAAGGCGATTTAAATTTTATGCAGGCATTTCAAAGATATACACACCTGTAACAAGATTCATGTATTCTTGAACAAACACAATAACAAGGAAATTACAAACAGCTACAACTTCACACATTGCATCAATTTTCCTGTGTTATCTTCATTCAAAATCAAGAAAATCGTTACAGTAAAATTCAAACAACAATCACTTCTCTCAAATTCCTACTTGCTCGGAACTTTCGTAACCCTTCTTTAGGGCGTACACAACCTCTCTTTATACAAAATAAAACAAACTAACTGCTACCTAATTGTGGTTACATAGAGACTAGGGTTAACTCCCAGGTCACGCATCCTCGTTCTGTCTCCACGTGCGTGATCTTTTCTTTTATTGTTTTCTATTAGCTTCAAAATATTTGTAGTACTGGCTAGCATTCGAGACTTTGGATTGTCTCTCAGGCACTGAGTTGTCCTGCCACGTGTACTTGCTGACGATGCTCCTACATCATACTCCCCTGGGCAAAAATTCATGGACTCTTATCCATGAGCTCTTGCACTGACTTTCCATGATTCTGGATATTAGCTTCACTCTACCAACTGGCATCTTCTATTGGATGTCCCTTCCACTTGACCAAATACTCAAAATAGGTCTTCCTTCGGGTCTTCTTACCAATCCTCTGAAAAATTATCTTTTCCATCTGTGGTTTTTATGCTATAGTCATTTGTTTCTCCCATTGAATATTCTCTTGATCTGTTGATCCCTCTGTGTCATCCTTCCTATAAGAATACAAGTCTGAAACATTGAATATGGGTGATATGCCCACATCATCTGGAAGCTCAATCTCGTAGGCGTTTGCATCAAACTTCCTCAAGATATTACACAGTCCTATTTTATTCATCTTTAGCTTGTTATAAGTCCCCCTAGGGAACCTTTCCTTCCTGATATGTGCCAGAACCTGATCTCCTACTTCAAATTGAAGTTCTCTATGATGTTGATCAGCTCTGCATTTCTACTCTTGGCTAGAATTTTGCAGCTGCCCTTTGATCTGGCTATGGAGCTTCTGCATTTTTGCAGCAAAATCTTCTGGTCCAGTGCTTCTAATATCGCTCTATTACAAGTCTCTCAACTCATATACTCCCCTGAGTTTCATTCCATACAATATATGGAACAGGCTCTTACCAGTGCTCTTATTTGGTGAGTCATTGTATGCAAAATATGCTTGTGGCAGAATCTGATCCCACTGATTATGGTGCTTGGTGACCAGACTCCTCAATAAGTTTCCCAAACTTATGTTTACCACCTCAGTTTGTCCATATGTCTAAGGGTGATAGGCTGAACTGATGGAAAAATCTATCCCTAACTTCTTCCACAGTGTTCTCGAAAAATGACCAACAAATTTTGTGTCTTTGTCTGAGACAATGTTTTTGGGTAGGCTGTGAAGTCTCACAACTTCCTTAAAGAAAATATTTGCAACATGTGTTGCATCACTGGTCTTCTGGCATGGGATAAAGTGTTCCATATTTGAAAATCTATCCACCACCACAAATATGGAATTGCATCCTCTTTGCGTTCTTGGCAGTCCCAACACAAAATCCATGCTTATTGCATCCCAAGGCCTCTTTTGTATGGGCAATGGTTGATACAATCCAATGTTTTATATTTTACCTTTTTCATGTTGGAAGATTCTACATATGTTCATGAATTTTATCACATATTTTCTCACACCTAGCCAATAGTATGAACTTCTCAACTGTGCAAATGTATTATCATGGCTGAAATGTCCAGCCAATCCTCCACTATGTTTTTCCTTCAAAAGGTTATCCCTCATTGAGAATTTTGGCATGCACAACTGATTTCCCTTGAACAAAAATCCCTCTTGAAGCATATACTCTGTCCACTAGCTTCTATCTCTTAGCACAATATTCATGCATGCTTTGTATGATTCCTTGAAATCTGGATCATCACTGTACATTTCCTCAAGGTGTTCAAACCTTAAGGTCTTTACCTGAAATTCCTGCATAATCAAACATCTCCTGCTCAATGCATCAACAACTTTGTTAGCATTCCCAACAATATGTTTTATGACAAAAGTAAAATTCTAAATAAACTCAATGTGCTTCGCATGCCTCTGATTCAATTTTTCCTGTCTAGTTATGAATTGTAAAGCTTGGTTATCGCTATACAAGACAAATTATTGTGGGACAAGGTAGTGTCTCCATTTCTTCAAGACTTGAATTATGGCATAAAACCCCTTTGTCATAGGTGGAGTATTTTCTCTTAGTCTCATTCAGATTCTCGTTGAAGTAAGCAAAAAGTCTATTGTCCTGGCTCAAAACTCCTTCGATTGCAACACCACTCACATCATATCTTACCTAAAATGTCTTCTCAAAATTTGGCAAGACCAGAATTGGGCACTTTGTTATTTTATCCTTTAGTATATTGAAGCTCTTCTCAGCCTCCTCTATCCATTTAAAATACCCGTGCCTCTTCTTCGCTTTATACATCATTGGTGCACAAATTCCACTGAAATATCTGATGAAATTCCTATAGAAACTTGCTAATCCATGAAATCTTCTTACCTCAAACATACTCCTTGGTGAGTTTGGTCTTCATAAAAGAGGACTTCTTCAGGTTTATCAACAAATTCTCTTGTTGTAGTCTCCTCATCACTAGTGCCAGGTGCCTCAAATGTTCCTCTTTAGTCTTGCTAAAGATTAGTATATCATCTAGATACACAACCATGAACTTTCCAATGAAATCTTTTAGTATTTCATTCATCAACCTCATAAAAGTACTCGGGGCATTGGTTAAGCCAAATGGCATAACAAACCACTCATACAAACCCTCATTTTCTTTAAAGGTTGTCTTCCACTCATCACCTTCTCTCATTCTGATCTGGTGATATCCACTTTTCAAATCTATCTTAGAAAATAAATTTCCTCTACTTAAACAGTCCATCAAATCATATATTCTTGGAAAAGGGAATCTATACCTGATAGTGATATTGTTGATGACTCTTGAGTTTGTACACATTCTCAGTCCTCCACCTTTCTTTGGACTTAACATAGTTGGTACTGTGCATGGGCTCAAGCTCTCTCTGACCAAACCCTTGTCTAACAATTCCTGGACTTGGTTCTTTACCTCCTCATTCTCTCGAGGTGTTAGTCTGTATGCTACTTTGCTTGGTAGAATTTCTTCTGGTATCAAATCGATATGATGGATAATACTTATGATGGGTGGAAATGAGGTAGGTAGCTCATCCACCACTATGTCAGCAAAATTATCCAACAATTCCTGAACTTCTTCAGGTAAATCATCCATCAAAGTACTAGTAAGRATAACTCTGGGTTTCCTCACCACAACAAACTGTATCTCCTATTCTTTCTTAACGTCCTTCAGGAATTCCTTCCTACTCATGAGAAGTATGCTTGTGTTGGCTTCCTCTTTCACTTTCTTCTCCTCTATTGGCAACAACATGTGTGCTCTACCATTCTTCTCCAAGGTGTATGTATTCTTCCTCCCATCATGAATGAAATTCCTGTCAAACCGCCATGGTCTTCCCAACAAAATATGGCATACATCCATGGGAATTACATCACACATAATTTCATCTCTATATCCTCCTATCTTAAATTCAACCAAGCATTGTTTAGTAACCATTACCTGGTGTCCTTTCTGCAACCATAAGACTTTATATGTCTCTGGGTGTGTAGTTGTCTAAAGCTCCAATTTCTCCACCATCTTCGTGGATACTAAGTTATCAGTGCTCCCACTGTCAATTATCACCTTGCATACTCTATGTTTAGTCTTGCAAGTTGTCCTGAATAGACTGTTCCTCTGTAATGGATTTTAAACTTTTGCCTCTGGTTTCAAGAGAAACTTTCTCATCATCAGGGATGTTCCATCCTCTCCTCCTTTTGCTTCAACATTCCCTCTTTGTGCTTCTGAAATGTGAGCTTATCCTCCTTATTTCTTTTTCTTGGGGCATTCCCAAGACATGTGCCTTGTATTTCCTCAGGCATAACACCTTATTCCTCATCTGCCTCTTCCTCTAGAAGAGTTTCTTCCACCACCTTGTCTTCCTCAGGAACTTCCTCCTCTTTCCGAGTGATTGTGTGGAGTTTCAACCTTGTCTTTGGAATTATGCCCCTTGTCATGGGAAACTCCCTTACCTTTGTTCAGGGTTGATATTTTACATCTACCTCATTGGCTTTGTTTTCTGGCCAACTTCTCTTCTGCCTTCAACACAAACTGATAAGCATCCTCCACTATCGTTACCGACATCATGATGAGATCATCCTCGATTTCATACCTCAGGCCATTTATATACCTGGAAACGTTTTCTTCATCCCTATCTCTTCGTCCAGCTCTGATGTTCAGCTTGTAGAAATCCTCTCTGTATTCTTGGACTTTCATACCCTTCTGTCTCAGTTTCTACAGATTCCTGAACAGATTGATATAATAATATTTGGGCATGAATTTAGCGTTTAGATTGGCTACCATTTTGTCCCAATTATTTATCTTTTGTTTACCTCTACTTCGCCTCTTAGCCAGCAGTTCATCCCACCACAGTGTTGCATGTACTTTAAGCTTGGTGACAGCCTGTCTCACCCTTTTCTCCCCATAGACATCCTCATAATCAAAATATTTATCCATGGACCTTATCCAATCCAGTAGCTCTTCAACATCCAAATTGCCTTCATACATTGGGGCCTCTATCTTAGCTCTAGCTCCCAATATAACAACTGCTCTCAGCATGCGTTCTTCGACAACATGTTCCCTTGCAGCTTCTTTGGCTTCTATCTCTTCACTCTTTGCATCACTAATGTCTCCAGCTTCAAGTTCTCTTCTGTGTGCCGCTTCCATCACTTCCATCCTTTCACGAAGTTCTCGCATCTCTCTTTCTACAACACGATTGGCTAAAGGTGGCTCCCCTCATCTTCTTGGTGGCATTGTGTTGACTGTCTCTCACACACAGAGTACAAATTCGATTTCTTTTGTCTCCTTTATCTCCTTCACCTGAAATCTACAGACGAAAATCATCTCTGATACCACTTGATGCAGACCCCCCTTCTCTCCTAAGGGTTGTGCGACCTCTCAGTCTATGATCAATCAAGAAACTGAATCTGAATAACTCTTTGGGCCCTCAAGAACCTTCAATCAACTGAGTAAGCCCCCTTCTTCTTAAGGCACAAGTTATATGGAACCTGTGGGCTTCTCCTTAACACTTTTAAAGCTTCAGCGTATTTAGGCACTAGCTCTCCTAGTTAAGCTCCTATCTTTCTATGACCAAGGCTGTGATGAGTCGCCTAATCAAAAGGCACGTTATGACTTCGTGTATCGGGTCTTTGCATGTGAGTCACCCCAACTCTCCCGAATTCCGAAATCTTGACAAGATCCTAGCGCGTGCTAGCCCCTCTATTCTCCTTCACTGATGTGACCCTTCGTTATGACTGTGGGCCAATCTTTTGAGCGCTTCACGATTTCACGTTTCGTGACTCCGCATCTCGCAAATTTCACTTAATCATCCTCCCAAAACCCGAACTTGCGAGTTCCACTTGCCAGATCAATGGTCCACAATCCCTGCGATCCAATGGTCCTGATCTCTTTTTTGCATATCAGGATTTCGCATTTCGTGAAGTTGGAGGACCGCTCACCTCCCTTCTCCTGATATCTCCCTAGACAATCAACGGTATAGATCTCTCCTCGATCCGACAGTTCAGATCAAATCGTGATTTCATGATTTGCGAGTTCTTACAACTCTATCTTTGACTCCTCTAATTCATGATTCACCAAAATGTTGATCTCTCACCACGTGTCCCCCTTGATGATGGACGGTTCCAATGATTTCAGAACTTAGTAAATCTTATTCTCCTGTACACTTTCAAAGGTTTGTCAGTAGTTCACTTTACCTTGATCATACGACTACGATCCTTTCCTTACTCTCTAATCAAATGACTGAAATATTTTCTCTGGCGCTTAGATCAAACGACTGAGACATTTTCTTTGCGCTTAGATCAGACGATGTAGATCTTTTCCTTTGCGCTCACTCCTCGTTGTCTAGATGTTGATTTAAAGGCTTTCTTCTAACTTAGAAGGTTTTTGAAATATTTAAAGGCTTTGACCTTTATCCTTCCTACAAGTCCATTTCTTGGATATCGTTCGCACTTCTTGGAAATTTTTATCTCTCCTAAGCTTGATCTCCTCAAAGATTTCGATCTCCCAAGCACTTCTTGCTTTTCCGAGAATTTAATCAAACTCATATCCAAATATTCTTGAAAATAATTATTTCCCACCTTCTTGGCATTCCTCTGTTCTTGTCCTTCGACTTCTTTACGGATTCGGTTCAACTCTTCATCAAATTCCAGACCTGTGCACTCTTTGTAATAGATCTTTACACAAGATTTGAGTTTCTACAACGACTATGCACACCTTGTGGTAGTCGCTTTACACTTATTGTAAAGAAACCTTATGCTATTCCTCCTGAGCTTATGAGTCGAGATAGACTCGGTCAATGCACTCCTTGCGGACAATGTGCACACCTTACACCGGGTCACGAGGAAAGGCAATTTAAATTTTATGTAGAAATTTCAAAGATATACACACCTGTAACAAGATTCATGTATTCTTGAACAAACACAATAACAGGGAAATTACAAACAGCAACAACTTCACACATTATATCAATTTTCCTCGATTATCTTCATTCAAAATCAAGAAAATGGTTACAATAAAATTCAAACAACAATCACTTCTCTGAAATTCCTATTTTCTCGCAACTATCGTAACCCTTCTTTAGGGAGTACAAAACCTCTCTTTATACAAAAGAAAACAAACTAACTGCTACCTAATTGTGGTTACATCGAGACTAGGGTTAACTCCCAGGTCACGCGTGTTTGTTCTGTCTCCACGCACATGATCTTTCCTTTTATTGTTTTCTATCATCTTCAAAATATTTGCAGTATTGGATAGTGTTCGAGACTCCGGATTGGCTCTCAGGTGTTGAGTTGTCCTGTCACATGTAATTGTTGATGATGCTCCTGCATCACTTACAATGATTTTCTATCTCTTTTCAACAACCAAAACCTTTTCTAGGCATACATTACAAAGCTTTATACAAGAGGGGCTCAACGAGCCTTTCCCTACAACTACTCTAGTGGTGTTTAATCACCATCACAACACTTAT
>SNQJ01S0349291.1:0-11791 GCA_010110895.2 Picea sitchensis | reverse complement strand
TTGATCATGCGATGTTGGATTTCATCACCAACTAGTACGGTCATCAAAAGAAGGTCATGTTTGCTTGGTTGTGATTCTTAGATTTTTTAGCGTGTGTTGTTTCTTTTCGCTAGTTGGCCATAGATTTCTTTCGCCGACTCTTTTCCACCAACACCGACCCTCCACACCGTTCGTGGAGGCTACAGGGACTTCCTCCACAAAATATGGAAGGAAACACCCCTTTACCCCCTCATTCTACGGAGGAATCTCCTCAACAAAGTGAGGTTCAAAACACTACAACTTCCCAGGAAGAAGGTCCCATCCCTTTGGAGAATTTTTGAATTGTCTCAGAATCTCCGGAAGATTATCGCATTCCGGAGGGATATGAACGACAGATCCTCCACCTAAATTCCACTGGAGAATTTGTTGTCATCAATCCTTCTGACATTTCGGCCGGATCTCCTCAAAACCCTTTAGCCAGTGACCCTTTTTGGACTGCAGACGTTGTTCGGAACCCACCACGCTTGATGCGAGATATTTATGGAACAGGAGAAGGTGCCGACTCATCTTTTTCCTACATTGTACCCCCAAATCACTTCACCGGTACTACCATTTTTACAGCCACACCAATCGTTGGTCCGAACATACCATCCCTTGGCCCAAGGCCTACTATTCCCCTCCAGACGGCCCATTCAACAATGGCCCCGCACATTCTAAATATCCCTGCCGGTAATGCGGTAGTTAATAGAGCCCCGATTGGCACACCTGTAACACCAAGACCTACACTCCCTTTTGGATTTAGGGCACTGAACGCGTCTGCTACCAACACTTCCCAAACCACTACTCAAATTGTACCGGGAAGTTCCATACCTATCCAACAACCCGAAGGGACTAGCCTTGGTGGTCCTAACCCGATCGGCAACACCGGCCAGTAATTGGCATCCAGCTTTCAGATCCCGGGAACTCTACCTCAAACTGGGGGGCATCCTCCCACTGGAGGAAAAATTCCATTCAGGGGGCACCCTCATGTTGGGGGGCAACCTCAAGTCGGAGTTCACCATCAACCACAAGGACAAAATGTGTCTGTCACACCCAATCCGTGGAGCGTCCCTTTTCAAGGAAATTCGCATGCCTCCACGGGACAAAATGTGCATGCCACACCTAACCCACGGAACGTTCCTTTTTCAGGAAATCCACACTTCCCGGTAGGACAAAATTCTCAGGCTCCGCAACAACCTCCTTATGGACAAATGCCCAACCCCACCCATAATCCTCAAAACCCATCCGGTTATCCTCCGCTCACACATTCTTCTCAAAACACCTCAAATCCTGCATACCTTGGTCAAAACCAACCTCACATGAGAGGGCCCACTAGTTATAATTATCCACATAACCCGGTAATGGGCCCCACTGGTGTTCCCCTGCCACACCAACATTACCCACAGGTTAACCGACAACTACCTTTTCTGGCTACCCTGGATCTTCCAGAATTGTCTCGGTTAACGAATGATCCCATTTATCATTCCCCGGTTTGGCCATCTATTCAAGCAAAACTTCCTTCTGATATCCCAAAATTCGACGGAAAATCCAGAGAAGACCCAAACAACCACGTGATGACTTTCCATTTGTGGTGTTCATCCAACTCCCTCATGGACGACTCTATTCATTTGCGTCTTTTCCAACGGACACTTATGGGTTCCACAGCAAAATGGTATATCGAATTACCACACGCATCTTTTCACGATTTCAACTCCCTCGCCATGTCCTTCCTCACACACTTCCAACTGCCCATTCGATACGAGACGGGTACTGAACTATTAACCTCCCTTCGTCAGACAACTTCCATACACATCTCCGATCATATCCATGAATGGAGATGACGACGAAGGCTAATCAAAGCGGTCATCCCCGACCAATTATTAGCGGAATGGTTCATGAAATCATTATTACCCCAGATCGCTTGTGATGCTGCCATGGGCGGTGTGGTCACCGAGGAAGAAGCCATCGCCCGAGCTCAGTACTTAGACTTAGTCTATTCAGAATCCGGTACTCTGTATGAGTTGATACCGAACGCTACACGTGCCACCAACGATCCATCCAAACCATCCACTGCTTCGCATGCGGATGGAGTTATTGGCTCCGTCAAAACCCAATCTACCACCCATTTCACTGGAACGACTCAGCGGCCTGCTTCGACGGCTGATCCTAGTTCAACTGTACCCTCTTCTACCCCCCCTCAAACTCAGGTCTCTGATGTGAATGTGGTCCAATCAACCCCTTCACAACAATTTGGGGGCAAGAAGAAAGCGAGAAACAAAACAGAGAAGAACAATAACAACGAACAACCCAAAACCCAAACGCAAACCCCTGCTGTCGGAAAACAACCACAACTAAAACCAAAATTCCCATGTCTCATTTGCGGTGATGATCACTACACTCGAGACTACCCACATCGCGATGAAGTGGCCAAACTTTTCAAGGGAAATTCGCAACCCGCTGTGCTTACTCAGCCTTTTCCGCAACAACAATCTTTGGTTCCACAAACCCCCACGCCGGGGGGAAGTTCCAACCAACCCCCTGATGAGGCCTCGACAAGCTCCCACATTTACATGTTTAACGGGGTTAATATAACCACTCGTTCTGTGACATACGACACGCCAGTTAAACCTGACAAGCCGAAGACTGCTAACGGTTCTTCGCCAGATCCTTTACCATCGGCTGTTAATCCTCCTTCTGTTAGCCCTCCATTCGGGCCACTTCAGATTGAGAAACCCTCTTTTGACTCCATCTTACGCCCTCCTAAGAGCACCATCCATAAATCCACTTTCAATCCTAATTCACGGGCTGCCCAAAATTACAATATTGTAGAAGATTGGGCCCAAGCCCCGTGTGCCATGCCCGCATTGGAAGTTCTACAACACTGTCCTAACCAACGTAGGACACTCTTAGCTGCTATTGGTTCTTTCAATCCCGAGTCATCAAACTACATCACATTTAATCTGGACGATCATCAACCGTGACTCTCTCACCAGCTAGCTTTTCAAATCGATGTTGTTGTTCACAATCAACAAATTCATCGAACTATCCTGGATGAGGGAGCCTCTACCTGTGTCATGTCTCTATCCTGTTGGAAAGGCTTAAAATCACCTGCCCTTAACAAATCCCCTACGATGTTACGCGCTTTCGATGGACGAGGTTTCCATCCTCACGGATTACTGCAATCCCTCGCCGTTCAATTGGGCAGTAAAACTGTTACCGTTGATGTCGAGGTGGTCGATGCTCCCCTCGATTACAACCTATTACTCAGAAGAAGTTGGTTCTACGCTATGACTGTTTTCGCCTCATCGGTGTTTCGATGTGTACAATTCCCCCATCAAGGCAAAATTGTCACCGTCGATCAACTTGACTTCTGTACACCCGACGCTCGCATCCCTACCACCAACAACATTCCTTTTTTGGGAGACCACCTAGTTACGTATGAAAGCGTTGGTGTTGGCTTATTGAAAGATTCTAGGCTTATGGGTACTTTCCCTACACCACTTCCACCTACTGCACACCACATCACTATCGTCAACGTGATCTCGACTATGCCTTATCAATCCTTGGAATCATCCGATCCTTGGATTGTACCTAGTCCTTTGGAATTTGATGTGCTCAGTGACACCATGCCACTCAGCCCAGCCGAGGCTGCATACGTAGCTATCCAATCTACCTCTCCCTCTCCCAACAATTCACATTCATTGGCACCTGACGCTTACTCGGTGCCTTCATGGTTGGATTCCCTATCATCCGTCATTGATTACATTTCCCACATTTTTCCTTCGGACGAATCTATTATGGAAATGCTTAGCATTTACGATTTTCCCTGGGATGATAACCACCATCGATCCTCTTTTCTTCCACCTTTGGAAGAAATGCAAGACATACGATCTGTCTTCCCCCCCGATGTTACCAATGCTCCACAATCCTCTATCCTCACACAACATACTTTCTCTGAAGGGAACATGGGTAACATCTCTACTACAATCACAATCGACATTTCAGTCAAAGAAGGTGTCGTGGAAAACATTAATCTTGGTGCTAACTGCACGCCCGACGAAGTGGTTTCTTACACCGCTTTGTTCAAGGAATTTCGTGATGTCTTCACATGGAGCTACGAGGAAATGCCAGGGATTGACCCTTCAATCATCATACACGAAATCAAGACTTACCCTGACGCAAAACCGGTTCGACAGAAACTCCGCCCGGTTCATCCCAAGAAAATGGCAGCTATAAAGGCAGAAGTTGAAAAACTTCTAAAATCTGGCTTCATCTACCCCGTCCCTTTGAAGGAATGGGTCTCCAACCTCATTTCGGTTGCCAAGAAACAAGGGACCATCCGTGTTTGCGTAGATTATCGAGATCTTAACAAAGCTTGTCCCAAGGACAACTACCCTACGCCTTTCATCGATCAAATCATCGATAATTGCGTGGGAAGCGTAATCTTCTCCTTCATGGATGGATTTTCTGGATATAACCAGATTGAAATATTACCTGTTGATCAACATAAGACAGCCTTCATCTTCCCTTGGGGAACTTTCGCCTACCGAAAGCTACCGTTTGGCCTTAAAAATGATGGTGCTACTTTCCAACGAGCCATGTCATACGCTTTCCACGACATCAAGCATATCGCGGAACCTTACCTTGATGATTTACTCGGCCATTCATCCAACCGACCTGATCACATTGGTCACTTGCGGGCAATTTTTCTTCGATGTCGTTTCTATCGTATTCGTCTGAACCCACATAAATGCATTTTCGCTGTCGAGTCCGGTCGACTCCTCGGTTTCATCGTCTCCAAAGACGGGATCAGGGTAGATCCCTTAAAGATCAAGGCCATCCTAGCCTTACCCCCACCCACCAACTTAACCCAACTACAAAGTTTGCAAGGCAAAGCAAACTTTCTCTGTCGTTTCATCTGCAATTATGCCGAGATCACTAAAGGATTTATGTGGATACTGCAAAAGAACGTCCCTTTCATCTGGGATGAAACTGCTCAACGGTCATTCGACGCTCTCAAGCACGCTTTGACCCATGCTCCTTTGTTACATCCTCCCGAATATACAAAGGATTATATCCTTTACTTGGCTATTTCTACTTCCACCATTGCGATGGTGCTAGTTGAAGAGGACTCTAACGGCGAAGAACACGTGATTTATTATCTCAGCAAGAGTCTATCCGGACCCGAACTCAGATATTCGCATGTTGAGAAACTCGCTATGGCAGCCGTCATTATTGTCCAAAGATTCTGCCACTACATCTTCTTACGCACCACCACGGTAATCGCAGACTATAACCCCATGTACCACGTCTTGACACGTCAAGTACTTGGGGGCAAATATTCGAAATGGATCATTATTATTCAAGAATTCAATCTCGAGTTTACAAAGGCTAAAGCCAAAAAATCCCTGGTGTTTGCCGAGCTCATCTGTGCTCTCCCTTGTGCCGATGAAAACATTGAACCTAGAGATTCTCTCCCCGATGAATCTCTCTTCCTCATCAGCACTTTTGACCCCTGGTATGGAGACATTCTACTCTACCTTCAAACTCAACATTTTCAGCCCAACATCTCTCACGAAGAGCGTCGACGCATCCGTCACCACTCTCGTCGTTATCTCATCCTCGGCGACACTTTGTATCGCCGTGGCATAGACACCATCCTTCGGCGATTTCTGATTCACGAAGAGGCTAAACGCGTTTTGAACGATTGTCACCTTGGCGCCTATGGCGGTCACCTTTCCGGGATGGCCACAGCCCAAAAAATCTTACGTGCCGGCTACTTTTGGCCCTCGATTTTCAAAGACTACATCGAGGCCGTCAAAAAATGCCCACCCTGCCAAATCTTCAGCAAGAAGGCACGCACCCACCCTACTGCGTTGCACCCCATTATTTCCATCGGCCCCTTTTCCAAATGGGGTATCGATTTCATGCAGTGTAAGCCTACCTCAGCCGGGGGGCACGGTTACATCATCGTCGCCGTCAACTACTTCACCAAATGGGCTTAGGCTATGCTTACCTTCCTGAATGATGGCCGTACTGCAGCTCTATTCCTCTTCAACCATATCATTACTCGTTTTGGTGTTCCTCATGCCATTGTCACCGACCATGGTGCACACTTCAAAAACCAGATGATGAGTGAGTTACATGTCAAATTGGATTTTCTCCATGAAAATTCATCCCCTTACTACCCTCAAGTAAATGGGCAAGTTGAGGCTATCAATAAAGTCCTAAAAACCATGATCCAATGCATGGTAGGGGAAAACAAGACATCGTGGCATTTACAATTGTTTTCCGCTCTCTGGGCCTATCGCACTTCTGTGAAAACCTCAACTGGATTCACTCCTTTCCAGTTGGTCTATGGAATTGAAGCCATCCTACCAATCGAGTGTGAAATTCCATCACTCAAATTGAAAGTAGAACTCCTGCCCCTTACTTATGCGGAAGAAGAACGATTCTTGTATCTATCCAAGCTGGATGAAACATGCCGCGATGCCGCTCTCATTAATGAGGCACATCAGAAACGAATTAAGAGTCAATATGACAAATCCGTCCAACCTCGAGCCTTTGCAGAAGGAGACTTAGTCCTAGTCTACGAACAAGCACATGATAAATTGGGAATAGGAAAGTTAGAACCTATGTGGCACGGTCCTTACATCGTGAAGCGTGTTTTACACAGAGGTGCTTATGAACTAGTAGATCATGATGGAATTTCCCTGGGAGAGCCCCGAAACGGGATTTACCTTAAGAAGTACTATGCCTAGATCACCTAGCATCTGTATTTTGTACATTATTGTATTTTAGTTTGGTGTGTCTTTTTCTCTCGCGTGCTCGAGTCTTTACCGTTTCCACTCATGACTGTGCCTGTGTTTTCATGCGCAGATGACGTCTGCCTTTCCTATCTTTTTTGGGTTCGTGGATGGCGCCAGCCGACATACCCGGAACATTGTTTCGGCAGCATGGGTTATTTATCAGTTTGACGAGGTGGTGAGTTCAGGAGGCATCTGTTTAGGACCAGCAACCAACAATATGGCAGAATACCACGCTATCATTGGACTGTTGACCCAAGCCTCCTCCCTAGGTATCTCTCGTATCATTATTTACTTAGACTCCCAACTCGTGGTTTATCAACTCAACCGCATCTACGCTATCCGTAGTCCTATCCTGATACGTCTACACTTGCAAGTTCGCCGTCTTGAACGAATGTTCGATTACATTGAATATAGACACATTCCTAGAGAACTTAATAGTGTTTCAGATTCATTAGCTAATTATATCATGGATCGGTATCTATCCCACAGATAAGATTCAAGGAAAGTAAAAACTGTACATTACATGTAAATTAAAACACATCACAGACATCATCATGTACAAATCATCGGCACCATAAAAACTCGAAACTATATATATATATATATATGGCGTGACTGAAATGTTTGCTTTACATCAAAAAGTGTGTAAAAGGGAAAAATATTGGGTCTGTTCACCCATACAACATCGCCTGACAAGGAATACAAAAAACATGATCACAGGGAGACTCTAATATCCCCGCACTGCATTGTGTTGTGAGTAACATACTACTGCATGCACTACACGCCTCAACAGAGAATTGATATTCTCTGGTACACCCTACAGTGTGTCACTGCAGATGTAAAGGCACTTCCCCCCTCCACAGAGGAGGGATGCCCATCGTAAGACCTTGGAGGTTTCTTTCGACCTCCCGGAGACCCATCACCGGTACCACTGGACCTGCTGCAACTGGGGCGCCTCCACGACGCCCTGGTACTGGTATATCAACTGGGTGCACTGCTCCCTTATCTGCATGTTAGAAACAAAACATCTGTTAAAACTCTTTTACATACCCAAAAAAATACATATACATAAAAAAACTTAAAAAAAAAAATTAGACAAGGTATGGCTTAATCTCTTACCTGACTTGTCCCAGTCTTCCCCCGTGGGAAAAATCAAGTCCATACTCCCACGAAAGTATACATCGGCATAAGGGAAGTCCTCTATCCAGAGGTACTACCGTCTCAGCCAGGCAAAGAAATCACCAGTGAAGTGGAACTCTGACTCCGAAACTAGTCTTGGAGACAGACTAGTCCACCTCTCGATCCAAGGTTCGTCCATTGGGCGTACTGCCAATGTTATCTGAGGCTGCATCTGAGGGATGCGCTCTAGAAAAAATGAGACCAAAAATGAGCCATAGCCGAACTACTTCTGACCAGTCCTGCATTGTGAGATCTGTTCCTTCACATTCCGAAGGAATGCTACACTCCAATTGAACAGTGTTGGTTCCAAACAATAAACACCATAGGCCACCTGTGATCTCGATTCCAAATGAGCACTAGTACTCCCGGTCATGCTTGTGATAGAGAATAATATAGACCGGAGAGGCAGATCTCGTATATCCTTGATAGAGATCCTGCCCCCTACCAACCTTGCTCCCAGAACGCAGTGGCGTGCCAGATACACGTCCACCTGCTCAGGTAATGCCCTCTGCCCAGTAAAATATATAGGGACCCCTCTCCTCGAGAGGCCGGTCAAAAAGTACACATCTTCCAACTCGATGGTTAGAAGTTGTGTGTTGATACGGAATCCATGTTCTGCAACGTCCCAAAGACCAATCATGTGCTCAAGCAATAGAATCTCTCTTTTCATTTTTTGCAATTTGAAAAACTTGAGCAAGCCACAGGCCCGCAAAGCGGCCCGCGTACAAGGACTACGTAGAGCGTCTAAACCATCCATCTCATGTTCCCTCTCTTTCCATTCGATCATGATTGCTGAAGATGTCTACAAAACAAAAAAATCAAGAATTTCATTATTCCTCACGTTTTTGTAATTTCGTCGATTTTCAAAATCTTTTCAAAACATGAAACAAAGTACCCATGTCGTCTAAAAGCAACCAATCACTCTTTTTGACCACCACACCCTTTAATATTTGCCAAATAATAATTAAAACGTTTTAGAAAATGCAAAACAATTTTGGGGGGACGTGGGCATTTGGGGAGAACTTTTATGAGTTTCTTTTTCTTAAGATGGTCAGTCTAATCAATTTCAAGGGTGTATACATCCTAACAGCCCTTCTCTAACACATTTTTGTAAAAGAATCCCCCCCATTTTATTAATTTTAAAAAGAGGTCGATTTGGTTCAAAAAGGGGCGACCTAGGGATTTGTGTTTTAAATAAATAATGCCATGAAAATCAATTTGAAACCACGTAATTGAAAGAGCAAGGGATGGGCACCTACCTGGTTTGAACGGCGAGCGAAATGATCAATCGTAGCTCCGGCAGCGAGAAAAACAAGGTTTGATCCAAAATGAGATGCTCCACTACTCCAAAAATCCTTGCAAATGAAATGGTAAATAAGTTTCCAAATCAATTGTTATTTATAGAATTTCATTTTTTATAAGGTATGGTCATTTGTGGGTTTCTCTATCGATGTAATGGCTTCACTAAACTCTGGTTTGTAGCTTTGGTATCGCAGGTTTCCTGGCAGTCCTGATCGGTTATTTACCTTGTCACATTTATGAGCATAGTCTTAGTTCGTTCTCGAGCTCGACAATATGAGAACGTAACCGGGTAAACTTTTATCTCTTTTTCGGACCTATTTGGATACAACCACACGAAAAAGGAAACACCCTGGAGTCTCCTTTAAACCCTTTTCAGACTCTCTAAATATGAAAAGATTGTCGAGTGATCTTGCTTCCTTTCACACTCGTTAAAAGGTCAGAAAGGGCGTCTTGCGAGTGATAGTTTAACACTTTTTTGGTCTCGTTGGACTACTGTACGAAAAAGGAATTGGGACAGTTCTCTTTTAAGCGTTTTTCCAAACTCTATAATCCTGAAAAACCTTCGAGTTTTCTGTCTTTGGACTCATTAAAGCACACATCGATAGGCCCATATGGGACCGAACCCTTACTTCTTCCAGTTCGTTAAACAAAGGAAGAGGAAATTATCGAAGGTGAGTTATATCGAGCATGTGTTATCCTCCTCGAGCTCGTTAAATCAAAAATAGGTACTCATCTATCTGGATGGGGAAAAAATTGAAAGGAGCAAGCCAAGCAGTCTCTTGAGAACATCATCCAACACTTCTTAGAGTCGCCCTTGAACACGACACTTTGTCATTTACATACATCCTAATCCGCTGAACCTTTGCACTGAGCCAATCCTTTGAGTCCCTTTCACTCCTCTGGGTCACCTGAAGCAAGTCATCGCGTCCATTGCATAAGTATTGGTCCATGTCATGTTTTGTTGTTGTGCCTCAGTGTTCAAGGGAAGTATCCGCCTCGAGAGTCAACCATCCCAAATATCTTGTCTCAAAACCCGTGTCAGTCCATGTTCTTTTGATCTACAAATTACATCTTTATATGCGTTTCGCGTCGTTGATGGGGGATACATCAAGGCCCTCCCTCGACGAGTCTATTCCTGTCGACTTCAACACATTATCTAGGAATTAGACTTAGAAACTAGTCAGTACTTTGGGACCTGCATGCCTCAATGGCATGCCTCCTCACATTCGACAGTAGGTTTACACTATTGACCTCTGATCGAATGATTCCACGGATGTTCGACCTCAGCTCATCTATTCACGTTCGATGGAATGTAATAAGGTACCTTGGGAATCATTGACATTAATGGTGATCTCCCTCGCACTTGTTAACGGTTTACCTCATTGACCGGTAATCAAGTGGTTGCTGCCATGTTCGATGTCAAGACATCTATTCACATGGTTAGAATCGTACCACATTGGGATTGGTAAGAAGACCCTGGGTTGAGTAATCACTTTGATATATGCTTTTCCCAGGTTGTGAAGGAGTTTTTATTGGACAAGGAACACATACACTGTTACATAGATCCACTTTGTATTGGTCGTGGCTATGTCTTGTCGTCTCGTAGATCCACTGTGTATATTTCGTGGCTATGATCAGTCCGAGTCATCAAAGTATAGATCCACATTGTATCTTCGGTGGCTATACCCTTTTTATCAATACAATTATGGATCCGCAGTGTATATTATGGCAGCCATACCTTACAAGTCTCGATAACCCAAGCATAGGTATGCTTGCCTTGGGTTTTGAAATATTTCATGATATTTGTTGGATGTTTGTGTGCAGCTTCCGTCAGGTTCTCCAAGTCTATACCCTTGCTTGAACGTCTACAAAGTATTTCAGTCATCAGTTCATATCTTCTGAATTCACACTTTGGGGGGCATTCTGTTACACATCAAAATTACTCAACTGGATAAGTGTCGCATATTCCTCTCAATTGTCGTAAGTGTCGCAACTTCCTTACAACTTTCGCAAGTGTCGCAAGTTCGTTACAAGTGTCACAAATGTTGTTTGAGCATACTTCCATAATGACGAAACTAAGGAGGCACTTAAAACATCTTATGTACTTGGTTTGAAGAAGGAGAACTGGTTCACTGGAGTCAAATAACTCTTAACACCTGAAGAGGGCTTTCAATCAAGATTTTTTAGGGTGAACGCTCCTCTGAAACAGCCTTAGGAGCGCTGGTGCTCCCCCATAAGGCCTCAGGGAGCGTTATAATGCTTCCTGACCCCTATGAAGGAGCACTGCCCACTTCTGAAGTGTTGGCACTCCCCTTAAGCCTCTCTGGGAGCGTTCTAGCGCTCTGATGCCCCTTTTGAAGGAGCGCTCCCTAATCTGGGTCAGTTGTTATGTTAAGGTCCTAACCCGCACATAGGTAGATCAATGTATTCGGATGTAATAAAGGTCAATATTAATAAGACCTTTCAATAAAATAGAATAAGGC
>SNQJ01S0349161.1:0-14482 GCA_010110895.2 Picea sitchensis | reverse complement strand
AGGATCATAGATCTACCATGTAGGCTAGATCTCTTGCCAAGAGATGAATAGAGTTTCTTGCCACCAATGAATAGATCAACACTTAAATACCCCACGGAAATTCTGAGATCAAACCCTCACCCATGCTGAAAACAAACCCTCACACAAAACAGAGTTCACAGGCAGCTGAAAGGGGGCCGCGGCTCAAAATTAATGGGACGGATCTATGCTGGAGGGACATGGCTCAAACTGAACAGCACAAGAAAAGGAGGACGGCAGCCTTAGAGAAAGGTCCGAGGACTGTAGCAGCTCCAAACCTCAACCCACATGGAACAGCCACACAACGCACAGCTCCAATCCTCAACCCACAAGGAACAGCTACACAACGCAGCCCAAACTATCACAGAAAACTCAGTCACTGTTGCAAAAGGGGGCCGCACTACCACATCACAACAACATAGCCTCAAAGGGGGCCGAGCTACCACAGAATATACTCCAACAGCAGATGAGAAGGGGGCTGCAGCAAAGAGAGGAGAGATCCGCTCACCTTAGAAAGATAGCTCAAGAGCCTAAATAAAAAGTATAAGAGGAAAGGGGGGTAGTCCTCTATTTATACTTTTAGGCTAGGGTAGGGTAATAAAATTATAAAATAAAATAACAATTAAAATAACATGTGTAATTAATATAAATATTAATTAAACATGTTATGATTAAATATTTAATTTATAATTTCACATTAACCCCTAAGACAAAAACAAAACCCCAAAAACATAAGCAAGGGTAAAGGAGGGGGTTTTAGGAAGGGGAGACTTGGTGGCAATACTTGTCCATTCATTCTCAAAGTGACCTTTTTAATTTTATCATCATTGCATATGGAATACATCCCTTATGTGGTCATGCCCACCTTCAAGGAGGGTCATACACCAACAAAGTACCTGATCAAGGATCAAGTTGCCCTAGAACATTTCTGGGGTCTTATCCACCAAGGTACAAGACCAAGGATCAACCCATGTCCCAGGCATGGGTACCCTGGACCATGTCCAGGGGCCCTAGACATATCTAGGGGATTTAACTGCTTGGTCCCAGACCAAGAACCCTAGTCATATACTGGGGGACCTCTCAGGGGTCTTTACTGCTTGGTCCCAGACCAAGAACCCCAGTTATATACTGGGGGCCCTAACAAGGGTCTTTTGCTGCTTGGTCCCAGACCAAGAACCCCAGTTATATACTGGGGGCCCTAACAAGGGTCTTTTGCTGCTTGGTCCCAGACCAAGAACCCCAGTTATATACTGGGAGCCCTAACAAGGGTTTTTTTCCATGGCACTGACTGTTTGGTCCCAAACCAAGTACCCCAGGAGTGCACTGGGGGCCCTAGATCTCGGCTAGGGTCTTTACCATCCTCTCGGAGAATGGCTCTTGCAGCTGCTACAAATTTAACACCTATTGAAGGGAATGTCTTTTAAGTTTTAACATAATCGTCATTAACAAGAAATATGAGGAAGAAAAACTGCTATAGAGACATTTCTCACTTAAGTTTTTTAAAGCTAAACTGCATTTTGCTCTTGTCTAGTAGCCAATAATGAAATGACACTCTGCCCTTTTTTAAATTGCTTAAGCTTTTTTAGAATTGACAAGTGTAAGGGTTGTGCATAATACTGTATGGTATAGCTTGTTATGCTTACAAGCTTGAAGCAGCTACAAATGTTTATGGTGAATTTTAATTTTTTAATATATATATAGATATATATATTATTGCCGTACCCAACCCGTCGTCCTCTGAAAAATTTGGAGGTGCGCTCTAGCCGTCCCGGGGACGTGTCCCCCCATCCCAAAAACCAATGCAACATAGCATAAAACAATTTCACACATACACAAGTAATTTCTCCTTCAAAATCAACTTTTCATTTCTTAATCAAAGCTTAAGAGGAAACCTCCACAAGCTGCTAAAACAACAGTTGTAGGGTTATCAAAATCACCCCAAACTGAGCTATATGGCATGTAGAGAAAGTACGACAACAGTTGTAGGGTTATCAAAATCACCTCAAACTGAGCTATATGGCATGTAGAGAAAGTACGACATGCATTGAAAAGAAAGACATCAATGGTACCACTATTGTATGACCGTTGTATGGATCCTTTTGTGTCCATACATCCGTTGTATCACCACCTTTTCAACCTACTAAAAACCTGCAAGTCGATCCTCTTCCTACCGTGCGCTGCTTTCTCTCCTCTAGTCGCTCAACCTGCTCAACTGTTCAACTATAAACAAGACCTCTCTATCTTGTCTTATTTATGCTTTTCTGAAACCCTAATCTACCAACACTCTAGTCTCCAAAACCCTATGCTGATTTTACGGTTGAGATTAAATCTAGTCTAAGTCATTAATGCATTAAATGCACTTTATTAGACTCAACTGAAAAACATAAGATATTTCACTTTATCTAAAGTGAATTACAAAATAGAATTAGTGACCACTTTTTCGAAGTGGTCACCAATGAAGTATCTCAAACCACTTCCTGCACATTCACATTGAAACCTGTGCAAGAATTTCCTGCTCGAGCTACATTTCTCAACAGGGTGGAGGAGATTCCTCTTGATAGCATGCAAATGGACCAACAAGAATTTTTGTTGTATCAACAAGAGTGGAGATAGCCCACTTAGGTATAGGCCTTGACCTATTTGAAGGAAGAGTAATTGGTGCAGGTGAATCATGCAAGGTGTTTCCATCTTCATCACTGAATAATGGAGTTGAACTACTAGTAGCATCTGGAATATGCGAGAAGTCATTTTCAACATGAGGGCTAGATGAGCCATTGGAAAGAACATCGTCATCTTCAACATGAGGTCTGGATGAGCCATTGGCGAGAGTATCTTGAAGAAGTGAAGAGACATTTGCAATAGGAAAATTGGATGAGTCATCAATAGGGTCCTGATTAGTTATACGAGTCTTCCAAGATATTGTAGGAGTACTTGAGGTAGGACTCATAGAAGTAGAGAGAGGACCGACATAATACTGTGAAGAAGAAGGGTCTATTAGAACTCAATAGGAATCATCTAGAAGAGGACTTACATGGTGATGAGAGAAAGCATGATCTATGGAAGCATGCTGGGATCCATCTGAAGAATCTACTGAAAGAAGTATTGGGTGGGATCTCGATAGACCATGAGTAGGAACCTTGTCTAAAATAGCCTCTATTCAATCACCTTGTGAGTGGTAGGATCATAAAGGTGATATCCTTGAAAAACTTCATTATAACTAACTGGAGTGTAGTAGAAGTCTTGAGATGTTGATGCGTTTTTCTTTTCGTTAGGAGCATGGACCCATGCACTAGATCCAAGATTTTGAAATGCAAAATAGAAGGCTTGCTATTGTACCATTTCCCCTAAGAAGTCATACTTGACTACACAAGTAGGATTATATAGATGACATGGGCTGTACAAACAATTACCTCTCCGTGGAATGAAAGCTGCATTTTATTGTTGGGTGAAGCATGCAGTGAGCCATCTCCATGATTACCCTATTCTTTCAGTCTACATGTGGAGTGTAAGGAATAGTTCTCTGCCAAGAGATGCCTTGAGTGATGAGAAATGATTGGAAAGCATTGCTAATATATTCACCTTCGCCACCAGTCTTGAGACACTTGATCTTCATATTGCTTTGATTTTCCACTAGAGATTTGAATTATGGGAACTTTCCAAACACCCCATCCTTAGATTTAATGGTGTATACCCAATGAAGGAAAGAAAAATCATTAATGAAGGTGAGGAAGTACTTAGCTCCTTGTTAACCCCTAGATTTTCACCCTTGAAAATCTTGAGGGTTAAGAGCCAACATGCACTATTTTGGCTGGCATTCTGAGATTCTCCCAGAGTTTAGCACTTATGGTTAGTAGAGGTGGTTCCCATGAGAGACGGGCATATGATCAATACATGGTTGTTTGGTTCAGAGTTAGAGTTGACTTGGTTTCCATCCATTTTGAGAGAGATATCTACATACATCAGCTATTGCTATTTTTTAGGAGACATGATTTGAGTGGGTCTCTTGACAGTTTGGAGTAGTCTTGAGCATAAGGGAGAGTCCTTGCATGATTCTAGGCCCGATGGCACTTTTCCAGGCGACATGCGAGAACTTTCTATTTTTAGCAGGTCTTCTTCCAGGCCCCAGATTCAGATTTCGAGCACATATTGTGGATCCTTGCAACATTCTGAGTCTTTTGGATCTTTTTCGAGATGATTTGGCACAATTTACTATTTTTAGCAGGTTGAGCACCAGGGCTCGCATGTCCATTCTGACTGCATATTTGGGCCCCTTACGGAAAAACGAGTTCAATGAGTATAAAGTCAAGGGCATTCACACAACTTTCTATTTTTAACAGTGTCTATTTTTAGACAGTGACATGTGGTGTTCTCCCAGTCTTCTTGGATGATGTGGACAATTTTCGAAAATTTAGGAGTTGGATTCTATTTTTAGAAATTTCTATATTTAGCAGGTACAATCATCATCCATGTAGTGCCAGGTGGCACCCTCAGAGGTCGACATGTGACAAATCTACAGAGTGATGTGGCATCCACTTAGGTAGGGGGCGCATATTTTCAAGACATGAGCATAAATAAATAATTAATTGAGAAAAGGGAGTCGCATAACTGGGCCTAAATTTAGTCGTATATTCCTCCGTATAATCATCTCTCCACTTGCCATTCATCAACTCCATAAAATTCGTTTCTAGTTGAGTTTAAACCCTATTTTCCTAAAAATTAGGAAATTCCCTAAAAAATCAGGTGAATTTCCTCTTAGCCATAACTCACTCAAGCTTTTGTCAAATTTAGCAAAAAGACTTGCATTAGAATTTAGAAAACTAAATTTGGCCTCCATGTGTTTCTTTCACTCCATAAAGCCAATTCACATTCATTATCATTCATTACTCCTCCCTTTCTTCCTCAAATGTGCCTTCCCTTCTCTCCATTCCACTCCCACGTGTGGTGCATTAGTGACTTCTAGTCTTTCTCCTTGCTTGCATGTCATGGCTATCTTGGCTAAAAACTATTTCTAGCCATTCTACTCCACATAAGAGCCTAAGTTGACCTCTCTCCTCAAGCATGGGGTTTATATTTAGTTTTCCTCATCGTTTAGTGCGCCCTCCTTTTTAGGGCGCATTCTCATTCTCTTATGCGCATTAGATCTCCTTCTTGTGCGTCCACCTCATCTTCCACAATTAGACTTCACTCCATTTGCTTTTCCATCTCATCTCATGCGCCTATGCCTTCCATTCTTAGCTACTCATGCGTCCTCTTCCTCTCCCTTGGGATATACAGCCTGAGTGGTGTTGGACTTTTAATGCTATTCAATTACATTCAGTTTCTTTACAAATTTACATGAACTGAAGCATAAACCATGAACAATAGCAGTAGTAATAACCAAGATCACAAGAAGAATAACCATGCACAGAGACACAAGTACAGTAGAAAATGCTAAGACAAAATGATTATGATAGATTGATGTATTATTACAATGATGAGTGTTTCATATATAGAGAACATATGGTGACCATCCATGAAAGGATGCATCCCTTGGATAATAAATAACTACTTATTTATTATATATATTTATGCCTTGTATTATAAATATCATGTCATATATATATATGGAAGAATGTTTTCCCGATGTTGTCCAAACATCAACACTCCCTCTCAATGAGGGAGACATTCTTCATCATGCCAAAGCTTGTCTCTGAAGTATACAAACTTCACCCTAAACTCATTACACTTGTATGTCAATCTTGGGAGATGTCTCTCTGCCACCTGAACCGAGGGGAAACTGTTAAGTTTAATGTTGTTATTAGGTTATTTTCAATTTACTCAATGCATTTCCAAAACAACAACATAAAGAGGATCAATGAAAGAAACACAATCACAAGGTACACAACATTTATCTCAGGAAACCCTCATGGGGGAGAAAACCCAACAAAAACTTCCTCAATAATAGATTGCCAATACATTGCCAAGACTAAGACCAAATCACCAACAATAAACTAGGACTGAGTATGTGCCTCTCTTCTCCTTCCTCCTGCAACTGCAACTTCCTTCAAAAGTTGCGCACTAGAAGTGTAAGTGAGTGGATGAGCAAGTGAGGCGCCATCCTCACTTATAAATACTAGTTGAGGAGGCGCTAGGGTTATGTCTCTTTACTTAGTAGGGCCGACTTCTTCCAAGAGTGGTTAAAACCACTTTATAAACCCTAGAGGTCGACTTTACAAATACCACCATATAAATATGGTTTGACCAATCCACAAAAGGGGATTTGGTCTTATACAAGACCCGACATGATCAATCCACAAAAGGGGATTTGGTCTTATACAAGACCCGACATGATCAATCCACAAAAGGGGATTTGATCTATAAGATAATAACTCAAATATAATTAGAATATTCTTCGAAATTACAATATTCTTCGAAATTACAATATTTCAACACTCCCCCTTAACGAGAAGGATATTCTACTGACATAACCCAATACAACATCATCAAAAGAGAGAGAGGGCAACATCATCATCAACATCTGGAACACTGGTGACTGACTGGCACATCTATAAGTCATCGAAAGTTTTTTCTCATCATTAGTATCATCGTTCACAACATGGAGCTGGAGTAGTATCATCATCATCAACAACATGAGGCTGAAACATCAACATCAATAGTATGAAGCTAGTACAACATCAACAACACGAGGCTGATACAACATCATCAACATCATATGGCAACAGAATGAGGCAGGTGTAACAACAACATTTTGTGGTACTCTGACAGACCGTCCTTACCGGACCTTCGGGATTTGCCCAGGAATCAAAAGATTCCCTAGGATGTAAAATCCTAACAAGCTACCACGTGGTACTCTGACAGACCGTCCTTACCGGACCTTTGGGATCTGCCCAGGAATCATAAGATTCCCTAGGATATAAAATCCTAACGGAGCTACCACTACTGACCACAACTGGCATATACATGCACAGATACTCTGACAGACCATCCTTACCGGACCTTCTGGATCTGCCCAGGGATGATCAATCCCCTAGGATATAAAATCCTAACGGAGCTACCCGCTGTTGGTCAGGATACTATAGTATCATCAACATCACTCCCCCTTTCGAACAACACCAAGCTTGTCTCGGAAGTACTCAAACTTCACACGAGACAGAGGCTTGGTCAACACATCTACAACTTGCTCATCTGTGCCAACATATTGGAGCTTTACAACTCCCTTTTGCACCATATCATGAATGTAGTGATACCAGATCTCTATGTGCTTTGACTTATCATGGAACACTGGGTTCTCCGTCATCTTTATACAACTCTAGTTATCACATAGAATCACGGTGGCTTCCATCTCCAGGTCGAACAGACCTGTCAACAACTTCAAAAGATATATGGCTTCACAACTGGCGGAACATGTTGCAATGTATTTCGCTTCTGTCGTGCTGAGAGCAATACTGGATTGCTTCTTGCTTTGCTATGAAGTCATGGCTGACCCTAGACTGAAACAACATCCTGAAGTGCTCTTTCTATCAGAAGCACTTCCAACCCAATCTGAATCAGTATAACCATACAGTCTGAAGTCATGATCTCCAGTATAACAGAGACCATAATCCAACGTACCCTTAAGGTATCTCATCACATGCTTTGCAACTACAAGGTGAACACGTCTGGGCTCTACCAAATACTGACTCAAGGTGTTCACAACAAAGCATATATCTGGCTTGGTATTCGTTAGATATATCAACGAACCAATAATCTGTCTGTATAGAGTAGCATCAACCAACTTTGACAAAATATCAACCAAAAGCTTCAACTTTGTTTTGATGGGTGTGTTCATGAATTTACATTCCAACATGTCAAATCTCTTTAGTATTTCAATTGCATACTTCCCTTGGTTAAGGAAGAATTTCTCTGGGCTCTGCCAAACTTTAAGAAATAATGCATCAGGCCTAGGTCTTTCATCTCAAACTTTGCAACAAGCTTCTTCTTACAATTTGTGATGAGCTTTTCTTGTCCTGTTAAGATTAAGTCATCCACATACAGTAGCAATATAACTGGCTCATCATTCATAACCTTGAGTAAAGGTTAGAATCAACTTTACTCTTGGTAAAGCCCAAGCTCGTTAGGAAACTATCAAATCTGCCATACCAAGCTCTAGGAGCTTGCTTCAACCCGTACATAGCTTTCTTCAACCTACAGACATGAGTCTTTCTATCTTCAACTTCAAACCCTTGTGGTTGTTCTATATAAATAATAATACACTTCTTCTTCTTCAATAACACCATTTGAGAAGGCTGTTTTCACATCCATCTGGTGTAACTTCCATTTCATTTTGGCTGCATGAGCTATGATGGTTATGATAAAAGTGTATTTGGCTACAGGAGCAAATGTCTCTTCATAATCAATACCTTCCTTTTGAGAAAAACCACGAGCCACAAATCTTGCTTTATGTTTTTCAATACTTTTGTCTGCTGCGTGTTTTATCTTGTATATCCACTTGGAAGATACCACATCTTTGTTTTTTGGTCCCCACGAACTACTTCCCATACATCATTCTTTATAATGGATTGGTATTCTTCGTTCATGACATCCACCCATTCTTTCTTCTGAATGGCTTCTTCAAAGAAAGTAGGTTCCTTTTCTATGAGATCACACATCAAAGCCATATAACTGGAGAATGGTTTAGGTTTCTTGCTTTGTCTCATGGCTCCTTCTAGAGCACCATACTTCTCTACATCTTGAATAAGTTCTCTTGCCCAAGCTGGTTTTCTCTTGTGAGAGATCGTCATCCGGGGAGGTTCTTGAGATTCTATCATATCATGATCTTCTGGAATCTCATCATCAGGAGTAACTGTAACTTCCTTCACTAGTTCTGCAACTCTGGGAGCTACAGGTTCTTCTTCATATACTTCTTCAAGCTGACATGTGCTTGATCTTTTGAGTGCTGCATCTTCATCAAATGTTACATCTCTGCTGATATCAATATGGTGGTAACCTGGTATGTAAATTCTAAAGGCCTTAGAGACCTCACAGTATCCAACAAATATTCCCTTCTTTCTTGAAGGATCCAACTTAGTTCTCCTTTCTTTCGGAATGTGTACAAACACTGGACAACCAAATATTTTTAGATGGCTTACTTCTAGCTTCTTTCCGGTGAACATTTCTTTGGGGGTTTTGAATCGAAGTGCACTATGGGATAATCTGTTTTGGACATAAACTACTGTTCTTGCTGTTTCAGCCCATAAGTGCATTGGAAGATCTTGATCGTGAATCATAGTCTTTACTGCTTCCATAATTGTTCTATTCTTTCTTTCTGCTACACCATTTTGTTGAGGATTATAGGGAGTGGTGAGCTCCCTCTTAATTCCGACATCTCTGCAAAAGCTTCCAAATTCATTTGAGGTGTACTCTCCTCCATTATCTGACCTGAGTATCTTGATTTTTCTTTCGGAGAGCTTTTCTACCAAGGCTTTGAATTCCTTGAACTTTCCAAGTACTTCATCTTTTGATTTCAAGAAATAAACCCAAGTCTTACGAGACTAATCGTGAATAAATGATACCTAGTATACATACCCTCTTAGAGAGGTTGATGGCATTGGAATGCATACATCTGGGTGGATGGGTTCCAAGATTCCTTCTTCTTTACTGTCGCTCTTTGGGAAAGGATTCTTTATGTTCTTTCCTTGTGCACATCCCTTGCATACACCTTCATGATCAACCTTAAATTCTGGTAAACCTGTAACTACCTTGCTTACATATGGTAAGGCTTTGTAGTTGACGTGAGCTAGTCTTCTATGCCAAAGTTCACAAGGACTTTTAGTAGAGTGAGTTAGGGCTACATCTGAGTGACCTTTTAACTTGTACAAACCTCCTTCTGTTCCAATAACAACTGCATCTTCTATAGTTTTTCCTTTAGGCCACATAAGAACTTCACCATCTATGAATGCAACCTTGAAACCTTTCTTATCTAGAGTTGAGATAAAAAGTAAGTTCTTTGTCAAACCTGGTACATAGAGTACATCCTTCATTCTCATCGGAGTTCCTGAATCCAGTTTGTAGGTGGATTCTCCCATTCCTTTGATAGGGTACTGATAATCATCTCCAAGTGAAACTTTCTAGGGAAAGTCCTTTTCTGTAAGGCTAGAGAGAATGTCTTTCTGACCCGTCATGTGCTTAGAAGCATCACTATCTATGAGCCAAGTATCCTCTCCAGGTGTCACAGATCCTGAGAGGGTGGAAAACAAAACATAATCTTTAATTTATTCTTTAGTCACCTTCTTGGGTGGCTCATCATCTTCAATTGCATGGGCATGATGTCTTTTGTTATTTCTCTTCTTGTATTCTTCCCTTCTGGCATGACAATTATTAGCAATGTGTCCATCTTATCACAATGATAACATTGATAAGAGGAGAAATCTTTTCCCTTTCTTTGACCCTTGTGATATTTCTGGAATCTCTTTGGAGAGTGAGATTCTTTATGAAAGTGGGTGAATCTCTTTGGAGAGTGAGATTCTTTTTGAAGGTGGGTCTCCTTTTGGAAATGAGACCTTTTCTTTCCTCCTTTAGCATGAGCAGCTAGGGATTGATCTTCATCCCTTAATAGTACATTGTATGACTTCTCGATTGGCTACTCTTGCTTCTTCTTGAACACTTTCTTCCCATAGACTGTCAAATTTGAGTTTCTCTTTCCTTGCACAGATAGTTTGGATGAAGGCATCCCAAGGTCTTGTGAGACCATCAAGAGTTGTCATGACGAGTTCATCTTCATCCAAGTTGTCTTCAATTGCTTCTAACTGTTCCTTGAATTGAGTAACCCTAGAGAAATAGTCTTGAACTGTTTCTCCTTTCTGCATCTTTGTATTCTTGAGTTGGGTTCTCAAGATCATCTTCCGGTTGATGTTCTTTCCTTCATACATTTTGGTTAGGGCATCAAACATCTCTTTTGGAGTATTCTTAGAAGACACTTGAGGGATCAAGTGGTCCTTCATGGAATCTGCAATTATTCTTTTGGCCCTAATCATATCTTTCTTGTACTTCTCTTTTGTTGCTTCTTCTACGAGTTCCGGTACATTTTCTTTTATGAATTTTGCAAGGTCATTCTCTTCAAGAATGAGTCCAATTCTATACTTTCAGGCACAAAAATTTTCCACACCTTCTAACTTGTCAACAAGCTTGGTGCTTGCAGACATCTTGACCTGGAGCTAGGAAAATGACCAGAAAATGAAAGTGCTCAGAAAATGAATCTGAACTTACCAGGAGATGTGCTGGGTTGAGGCAAGTTGGCTGGAGCTGACTGTTTCCAAAAATTCCAAGATTTACCCCTTGAAACTTGACCTGCGCAAATCTGGACTGGTACTTCTAGTACTGGTTCTGGTTTTCTGGTACCACTCAAAACTAGGATTTGACTTTTCGGAGAATCTGGCCATTGAAAAGGTGCGCTGAAGCTGCCAAAAGATGCGCTAGGGTAGGGCGCACTTCCCTAGATAGGTTTTGGTCATAAATTCCTCTTCTGTACAGAGCCCTAATTTCCTTGTACGACAACAGTGACGTTTTTAGATACCTAGTGAAAGGTGCTCTAGTCAGTCAAGCTCTGATTCCATGTTAAGTTTAATGCTGTTATTAGGTTATTTTCTATTTACTCAATACATTTCCAAAACAACAACACAAAGAGGATCACTGAAAGAAATACAATCACAAGGTACACAACATTTATCTTGGGAAACCCTCATGGGGGAGAAAACCCAACAAAAACTTCCTCAATAATAGATTGCCAATACAATGCCAAGACTAAGACCAAATCCCCAAGAATAAACTAGGACTGAGCATGCGCCTCTCTTCTCCTTCCTCCTGCAACTGCAACTTCCTTCAAAAGATGCGCACTAAAAGTGTGAGCGAGTGGATGAGCAAGTGAGGCGCCATCCTCACTTATAAATACTAGCTAAGGAGGCGCTAGGGTTATGTCTCTTTACTTAGTAGGGTCGACTTCTTCCAAGAGTGGTTAAAACCACTTTATAAACCCTAGAGGCCGACTTTACAATTACTACCATATAAATATGGTTTGATCAATCCACAAAAGGGGATTTGATCTATAAGATAATAACTCAAATGTAATTAGAATATTCTTCAAAGTTACAATATTTCAACATAAACTCCTTCTGCGGCTCTCCCTTTGAGCCAATTGATACTCTTTGAGATTAGGCTCACTCTGTGTTTGCATGTGATAGCATCTAGCATCTTGAGTCTTTATCATTCCTTGTCAAATCACCATGACTAGGACAAAGACCACAGAAGGGTTGTTCACCACAGGTACACCCCTTTGAGTGAATGTTAGCCCGATGTTAACTGACACATGGAAAACACCTCAAGCATCTCGAGTCCATATTATTCCTTGTCATGATCAAGGAAGGACTATGCCTGGGCCCATTTACCACAAGTAAACCTTTGTGATAAATGCATCCTATCTCCCTTGGTTTGCAACCCCAATCTAGAAGGTCCGCCCGATGCTTACTCGAGACATTGTAGCAAAAGGTCTGCCACACATGGCACTCCCATGTGGACTTCTAGAGGCTACTCCCTCTAGAAACACTAGGGTCAACTCCCCATAGTGTGTGACGTCAATATCAACTCCCTTGACGTGTCCTCATGTGCTCTCCACAAGGGATGTGTCCTTATGTGCTCTCTACAAGGGACGTTGGGATATAATCACAACCCCACTTATCCCTCTCAGATAAGTGTCCTCACAGATCAACTCAACTCAGTCACAGAGGAGTACAACCTGGAGAATGTCTCAGGAAGCTGCAAACATCAACACTCCCTCTCAGTGAGGGAGGCATTCTCTGCCACACCAAGTCTGTCACGGAAGTACTCGAACTTCGTCATGGTAAGGGGTTTGGTAAGAACATCAACAACCTGCTCATTTGTAGGAAGGTACTGCACCAATACTTCCTTCCTCTGCACCATGTCTCGGATGTAATAGTACTTGATCTCAATGTGTTTCAATTTGCCATGAAACACTGGATTCTCTGAGAGCTTCACACAACTCTGGTTATCACAATGAATAATGGTGGAATCCGACACATGTCCAAATAAATTTGCAAGGAGCTTGAGAAGCCACATTGCTTCATGGACTTCCACACTCAATGCAATGTACTCTGCTTCCGCGGTGCTCAAAGCCACATAAGTCTGTTTCCTGCTACACTAGGAAACCATGTAAGAACCCATAGTGAAGCAACACTCGAAGGTGCTCTTCTTGTCCACTGTGCTCCCTACCCAATCAGAGTCGGTATATCCCTCCAATCTCTTGTCAATACTGGAAGTATATCTCAGACCATGTCCAACTGTGCCTCACAGGTATCTCAACACATGCTTCATAGCAATCCAGTGTGTCTGTCTCGACTGACTCATAAATTGGTTAAGTGCACTCACTGCATAGCAAATATCTGGTCTGGTGTTAACCAGATACATCAATGATCCAATCAACTGTATGTACAGGATCGGATCAATCTCGTCGGAATCAAAAGAAGACACTTAATTTCTTCATATTCGTCACCATTGGTGTAGCCATGGGCTTACAGTTCAACATCCCAAACTTCTTCAATATCTCAATTGTGTACTTCACTTGACTCAGGAATATCTCATCAATTCTCTGCCACACCTCTTGTCCCAAGAAGTAGTGCATCATACCAAGGTCCTTCATCTCAAAATCAGAGGCCAACACATACTTGCATTCAACAATAAGGCTCTCTGTACCGGTGAGGAATAAATCATCAACGTAGAGGACCAAAATCAGGTACTCACCATTAACAATCTTGTAGTACAGGTTGGGATCAACAACACTTTTGATGAAGTCCAAACTCATCAGGTGTCCATCAATCCTCACATACCAAGCTCGAGGTGCCTGCTTGAGTTCATACAAGGCCTTCTTCAACTTGCACACATGAGACTCCTCATGTATCACGAAACCATCTCGCTGCTCAATGTATACTTCTTCCTCAATCTCTCCATTGAGAAAGGCTGTCTTCACATCCATCTGATGTAGTCTCCAACCCATGGATGCTGCAAGGGCAATAATCGTCCGAATAGAAGTGTATCTGCTCGATGTATACTTCTTCCTCAATCTCTCCATTGAGAAAGGCCGTCTTCACATCCATCTGATGTAGTCTCCAACCCATGGATGTTGCAAGGGCAATAATCGTCCGGATAGAAGTGTATCGAGCAACAGGAGAAAGTCTCCTCATAATCTATTCCCTCCACATGAGAGAATCCTCTAGCAACAAATCTCGCTTTGTGCTTCTCGATGCTCCCGTCAACTGTGTGTTTGATCTTATAGATCCACTTGGAAGTCACTACAGACTTCCCCTCAGGTCTCGAAACAATATCCCACACATCATTCTTCGTGATGGACTGATACTCCTCCATCATGGCATCTCGCCATACTGGCTGACTAGATGCCTCCTCATAACAGGAAGGCTCA
>SNQJ01S0349160.1:0-15551 GCA_010110895.2 Picea sitchensis | reverse complement strand
TATCAAATACCCCCATCGGGGCCCACAAACCTTTTGGCTTTTCATCTTTTGGGGTTAGGGTTTTCGATTTTTATTATGTTAAAAAGGATTTTGGAGCCTCATTGTAACAATCATATTCTTGCGAATGCGAGTATCCATCACATCTCTTCTCAGAGATAAGCTTCCACCATTCTAGCGAGTCTTTCACTATGTATTTTTACAGTCTCTGTTCATTAATTCTTTCATTAGTAGAAATCGC
Organism: Picea sitchensis; assembly: GCA_010110895.2. Taxonomy (NCBI): domain Eukaryota; kingdom Viridiplantae; phylum Streptophyta; class Pinopsida; order Pinales; family Pinaceae; genus Picea; species Picea sitchensis. The sequence goes on along the minus strand of SNQJ01S0349160.1, from coordinate 15,313 downwards.
GTATTACTGTATCTCTGTGTTTATGGTTGCATCTATGATACACTTATGTTATAGTATTGGATATATGTGATATCTCTGTGCATTTATTTATTATATCTCATCTCTCGTTTCATACCGAAAATAATTCGGATCACTGGTATCAGAGCAGGCTGCTCTTGATTGTTTTTTTCAGTGCATGTTCACGATGAGGTACGAGTATAGAAAGTTGGGTCTTGAGCTTGTCTCTATTGAATATAATCCCTCTCACACACCGAAGAAACCCTCCATGGAGGAAGAAAAGAAAAACGACGGAGAAAACGATTCTATAAATCTGTTGCTTGAGCAAGCTCTTATGCGACAACGGGACGAAATGATGGAGAATTTTTCCCACATCCTTCAATGCCTACCGATAGAAATAGGTGCATCTTAATAAAAAATCCACTTTGGAAGCACCTCTCCTTTCACAGTACATGTTAATTTTGATATTCCCGTATTTGAAGGTCAGATAGATGCAAATGCCCTAGACAAATGGTTAAATCTGTTAGAAGGTTATTTCTCTGTAGTCTGGAATATATGGGGCCGAGTCCACTTGGAATATTTTTGTGGATGCGGTAAAGGAACAATATTACCCTTTTGGAAACTATGAGGACCAGTACATGAGATGGACCATAATGCAACAAGAGAGGGGCCAAGAAGTTCTAGAGTTCACCAATACCTTCCATACCTTGTGCACCAAGATGGGTATCAAATAATCCGAATGACATTTGGTTCTGAAATACCATGGGGCTCTACATAGATACATCCAAACTGAAATTGATTTTCTGGACATCTCATCACTCGATGTTTCTTATCGATATGATTTTAAAATCAAGAAGAAATTTAAGTACCAGAACAAACGGGAGTTTGGGTCTACAAATATTCAACAACCAAAGTATGATAAATACAACTCTAATAAACAGTCTCCTAAAAGCCAGTCGAAGCCATAGGAAAAGAAGGGTCATGGGAAGACAAAGAAGGACACCGAAAAATGGTATGATTTCCACAAAATCCCCTAGCACAACACCGAGGAATGTCGCTCAAAACAATCATTGTTGGTTTAGATCAAAGACAAGGAGTCGAACCCTGATTCATAATCTAATTTTGAAAATACTGGTAAAAGACATATGATCAATGTAGACCCCACTGCTATTGTCACGACCGCAACAACTCAACCAGAAGAACCAATAGATCCTGAAGAGGGGGAGCTCCTTTTTGATTCACAGATGTGGGTGAAGGGGAACCCACTGCATTTTATTATTGATAGTGGAAGCCAAAAGAAACTCAGCTCAATAGAGGTCGTCAAACAGTTGAGATTGTCGACAACACCACACCCACAACCATACAACATCAGGTGGCTTCACCAAGGATGAGATATTTGTGTCATACAATAATGTCGATTGTCATATGACATCCATCCCTTCAAGGATGAGGTATTATGTGATGTTTCCCCACTAGATGTCTATGATGTTCTCTTGGGCCAACCATATATGTGGAAGCACCATGTTGTTTATGAGTCTCGACCCCGTAGTGTCTTTTTTACTTTGGGGGGTCATCTCTACAGAATACCAGAGGTAGTTACAATAACTTTCCCACCTAAATAGTACCGCAAGGTATTATATCATACTACAAAATTTATCTTCTTCACAATCTGTTCGAAAGGTGCACAAGAGGATACTGCAACCACTACAACCTTGACCCAAGCACCTTCTATCCAATAGAAGTGGGTCGATAAGACTGCAACAAAGCACAAATATTTTGTCTGCACACAAACATGTCATGTATCCCAACCGGTTGAACAGATTCAACCCCTCCAACAACAGGTTCATGACAACGTTCTACAAACCAAGCAATGTGAGGTCTCAAGCAAGGAAAGAAACTCACCAAGATTCAGATTCAACAAACGATTCCCCCTCTCCCCCGGGAACTCAACACAATAGATACCATTGCTTCATAAGGAGGGAGGATTGATCCAGGTGGATATCAGTGGCCACCCACCTATTCCACTGGCTCGAAAAATAGTTTTCCATCTTGGCAGTTTTTCGGGTTCCAAACTTTCGGGGCCATTTTGAGGCCCTAAACGATGTTTTTTGGGGATTTGGGGTCCAAGCGATTGCCTAATACATTGGTGTGGAACAGTAAAAAATCGTTCTTCTCGGTTATGCCTTTCCAATGGTTTATTGAGTGCCGCAAACAGAGATCGTATGCAAACGTTACGCCCCTAGGAAGTTGACGTATCAACTACCCCCATCGGGGCCCGCAAACCTTTTGGCTATTCATCTTTTTGGGTTAGGGTTTTGGATTTCTTTTATGTTAAAAAGGCCTTTGGAGCCTCATTGTAACAATCATGTTCTTACGAATGCGTGTATACATCACATCTCTTTTCAGAGATAAGCTGCTACCATTCTAGTGATTCTTTCACTTTCTATTTTTACAGTCTTTGTACATTTCTTACATTAATAGAAATCGTGTATTACTCTATCTTTGTGTTTATGGTTGCATCTTTGATACATTTATGTTATATTATTGGATATCTATGATATCTTTGTGCATTTATTTATTATATCTCAGCTCTCATTTCGTGCCAAAAATAATCTGGATCAGTGGTATCAGAGGAGGCTGCTCTTGATCATTTTTTCAGTGCATGTCCCCGACGAGGTCTGAGTATAGCAAGTTGGGTCTTGAGCTTGTCTCTCTTGAAGAAAATTTCTCTCGCACGCCCAAGAAACCCTCCATGGTGAAAGAAAAGAAAAATGACAGAGCAGATGATTCTATCAATTTGTTTCTTGAGCAATCTCTCACGCGACAAAGGGACGAAATGACGAAGAATGTTTCCCACATATTTCAACGCCTACCCATAGAAACAAACAAATCTTCATCAAAAATCCACTTTGGAACCACCTCTCCTTTCAAGGTATAGGTTAATTTTGATATTCCCATATTTGAAGGTTAGATATATGAGGATGCCCTAGACAAATGGTTAAATCTGTTAGAAGGTTATTTCTTTGTTCATAATTTTTTCGACAAGGGAAAAGATCACCTTCACATTCCTTATAGCTCTCCCCCATATCAAACATTGGTGGGAAACTTACTAGGAGAAAATTTCCACAAAGGAGTCTGGAATATATGGGGTCGAACCCACTTGGGATTTTTTTGTGGATGCGGTAAAGGAATAGTATTACCCTATTGGCAACTATGAGGACCAATACATAAGATGGACCACAATGTGGCAAGAGAGGGGCCAAGAAGTTCTGGAGTTCACCAATACCTTTCATACCTTTCACACCAAGTTGGGTATCAAAGACTCCGAACGAAATTTGTTTCTGAAATACCATGGGGCTCTACACGGGTACATCCAAATTGAAATGGATTTTCTGGACATCTCACCACTCGGTGCTTCTTATCAATATAATGTTAAAATTGAGCATAAATTTAAGCACACACAAAAAAACAAGAGTTTGGGTCTACAAATATGCAACAACCAAAGTATGATAAAACAAACCTAATAAAGAGTCTCCTGAAATCCATTCCAAGCCATAGGAAAAGAAGGGCCACCAGAAGACAAAGAAGGACACCGAAAAATGGTATGATTTCCATAAAATCCCCTGGCACAACACCGAGGAATGTCGCACAAAACAATCATTGGTGGTCGAGATCAAAGACAAGGAGCCGAACCCTGATTCAGAATCTGATTTTGAAAATACTAGTAAAACACAGATCATCGACACAGACCCCACTACTATTGTTGCGATCACAATAATTCAACCAGAAGAACCAACAGATCCTGAAGTGGGGGAGTGCCTTTTTCATTCATAGATGTGGGTGAAGGGGACCCTCTGCATTTTATTGTTGATAGCAGAAGCTAGAAGAACCTCATCTCAACAAAGGTCGTCAAACAGTTGGGATTGTTGACAACACCACACTCCCAGCCATACAACATCAGGTGGCTTTGCCAAGGATGAGATCTACATGTTAGCTAGCAGCGTCGATTGTCATACGACATCCAACCCTTTAAGGATGAGGTATTATGTGATGTTTCCCCACTAGATGTTTGTAATGTTCTATTGGGCCAACCATATATGTGGAAGTGCCATGTTTTTTTTATGAGTCTCAACCCTGTAGTGTCATTGTTACTTTGGGGGTTCATCTCTACAGAATACCAGAGGTAGTTGCAACTACTGTCCCACATAAACAGTGTCACAAGGTAGTATCTCATACTACAAAATTAAGCTTCTTCACAATCTGTTCAAAAGGTGAACAAGAGGATACTGAAATCACTACAGTTTCGGCCCAAGAACATTCTATCCAACCGAAGCGGGTTGACAAGACTACAACAAAGCGCAAATAATCTATCTGCACACAAACATATCATGTAGCCCAACCAGTTGAACAGATTCAACCTCGCCAACAACAGGTTCATGACAGCCTTCCACAAACCAAGCAATGTGACATCTCCAGCAAGGCAAGCAACTCACCAAGATTCAGATTCAGCAAACGCTTCCCCCTCTCCCCCGGGAAATCAATGTAATGGAGACCATTGCTTCCTAGGAGGATTGATCCCGGTGGATATCGGTGGCCACCCACCTATTCCACGAGCTCAAAAAACAGTTTTTCATCTTGACAGTTTTTCGACAGGTTTTCGGGTTCCAAACTTCCGGGGCCGTTTTGAGGCCCTAAACAACATTTTTTGGGGATTTGGGGTCCATGCGACGGCCATAGGCATTGTCTTAGACTAGTAGAAAATCGTTCTTCTCGGTTAGACCTTTCCAATGGTGTATCAAAATCCCCAAACGAAGATCGTATGCAAAATTACCGCCTGGGAAGTTGACGTATCAACTACCCCCATCGGGGCCCGCAAACCTTTTGGATTTTCATCTTCCGGGTTTAGGTTTTTGGAATTTTATTATGTTAAAAAGGCCTTTGGAGCCTCATTTTAAAAATCATCTTCTTGTGAATGTTTGTAGCCGTCACATCTCTTCTGAGAGATAAGCTGCCACCATTTTAGCGAGTCTTTCACTCTGTATTTTTACAGTCTCTGTACATTTCTTTCATTAATAGAAATCATGTATTATTGTATCTTTGTGTTTATGGTTGCATCTCTGATACATTTCTATTATATTATTGGATATCCGCAATATCTCTGTGCATTTCTTTATTATATCTCATCTCTCATTTCGTGTCGAAAATAATTCGGATCAGTGGTATCAGAGTAGCCTGTTCTTGATCGTTTTTTCAATGCATGGCCCCGACGAGGTCCGAGTATAGCAATTTGGGTCTTGATCTTGTCTCTCTTGAAGACAATCGTTCTTGTACGCGCAAGAAACCCTCCATGGTGGAAGAAAAGAAAAATGACGGAGCAGACGATTCTATCAATCTATTGCTTGAACAAGCTCTCACACAATAGAGGGACGAAATGATGGAGAATTTTTCCCACATCATTCAATGCCTACAGATAACAACATGCACATATTCATCAAAACGACACTTTGGAAGCACCTTTCCTTTCAAGGTACAGGTTAATTTTGATATTCCCGTATTTGTAGGTCAGATAGATGCAGATGCCCTAAACAAATGGTTAAATTTGTTAGAAGGTTATTTCTCTGTTCATAATTTTTTCGACAGGGAAAATATCACCTTTGCACTCCTTATAGCTCCCCCCCATGTCAAACATTGGTGGGAAACTTACTAGGAGAAAAGTTCCACAGAGGATTTTGGAATATATGGGGCCGAGCCGACTTGGGATTTTTTTGTGGATGCGGTAAAGGAACAATATTACCCTGTTGGAAACTATGAGGACCAGTACATGACATGGACCACAATGTGGCAAGAGAGGGGCCAAGTAGTTCTGGAGTACACTAATACCTTCCATACCTTGCGCACCAAGATGGATATCAAAKACTYCGCAYGACATTTGGTTCTGAAATACCATGGGGCTTTACACAGATACATCCAAACTGAAATGGATMTTTAAGACATCTCATCACTCAATGTTTCTTATCAATATGTTGTTAAAATCRAGCAGAAAGTTAAGCACCAGAACAAACCAGAGTTTGGGTCTGCAAATCTGCAACAACCAAAGTAGGATAAATACGACCCTAATAAACAGTCTCCTGAAAACCAGTCCAAGMCACATGAAAAGAAGGATCACGGGAAGACAAAGAAGGACACTGGAAAATGGYGCGATTTCCACAAAATCCCCTCGCAAAATACCGAGGAATTTYGCCCAAAATAGTCATTGGTGGACGAGATCAAAGATAAGGATCTGAACCTTGATTTAGAATCYRATTCTTAAAATACTGGTAAAATACAGATCATCGACGYAKACCCCACTTCTATTTTCGCGACCGCAACAATTCAACCATAAGAACCAACATATCCTGAAGAGGGGGAGCACCTTTTTTGTTCACATATGTGGGTGAAGGGGACCCCGTTGCATTTTATTGTTGATAGTAGAAGCCAGGATAACCTCATCTCATCAGAGGTCATTAAATAGTTGGGATTGTCAAAAAAACCACACCCGTAGCCATACAACATCAGGTGGCTTCGCCAAGGACTAGATCATTGTGTCAACCAACAGTGTAGATTGTCATATGAAATCCAACCCTTCAAGGATGAGGTATTATGTGATGTTTCCACACTAGATGTCTGTGATGTTCTCTTGGGCCAGCCATATATGTGGAAGCACCATGTTGTTTATGAGTCTCGACCCTGTAGTATCATTGTTACTTTGGGGGGTCATCTCTACAGAATACTAGAGGTAGTTCCAACTATTTTCCCACCTAAACAGTGCCACAAGGTAGTATCTCATACTACAAAATTCAGCTTCATCACAATCTGTTCAAAAGGTGAATAGGAGGATATTTCCACCACTACAACCTCAGCCCAAGCACCTTCTATCCAACAGAAGCGGGTCGACAAGACTACAAGAAAGCACAAATATTCCTTCTGCACACAAACATCTCATGCATCCCAACCGGTTTAACAAATTCAACCCTGCCAGCAACAAGTTCGTGACAACCTTCTACAAACCAAGAAACTCGACGTCTCCAACAAGCCAAGTAGCTCACCAAGATTTTGATTCAGCAAACTCTTCCCCCTCTCCCTCTAGAATTCAACGCAATGGAGACCATTTATTCCTAAGGAGGGAGGATTTATCTAGGTAGATATCAATGGCCATCCACCTATTCCACGGGCTCGAAAAACAGTTTTCCATCTTAGCAGTTTTATGACAGTTTTTCGTGTTCCAAAATTTCGGGGACATTTTGAGGCCCTAAATGACGCTTTTTGGGAATTTAGGGTCCAGGAATTTTATTAAAACATTGACCTAGACCAATCAAAAATCATTCTTCTCAGTTAGACCTTTCCAAGAGTGTATTGATCACCCCAAATGAAGATCGTATGCAAAAGTTACACCCTCGGGAAGTTGACGTATCAACTACCCCCATCGGGGCCTGCAAACCTTTTGGATTTTCATCTTCCATGGTTAGGGTTTTGGATTTTTATTATGTTAAAAATTTCTTTGGAGCCTCGTTGAAACAATCATCTTCTTGCGAATGTGAGTAGTCGTCACATCTCTTCTCAGAGATAAGCTGCCACCATTCTAGCGAGTCTTTCACTTTTATTTTTACAGTCTCTGTACATTTATTTCATTAATAGAAATCATGTATTACTGTATCTATGTGTTTATGGTTTCATCTCTGATACATTTCTTCTATATCATTGGATATCTGCGATATCTCTGTTCATTTCTTTATTATATCTCAACTCTCATTTCATGGCGAAAATAATCCGAATCAGTGGTATCAGAGGAGGCTGCTCTTGATCATTTTTTCATTGCATGTCCCCGACAAGGTCTGAGTATAGCAAGTTGGGTCTAAAGCTTGTGTCTCTTGAAGACAATCTCTCTCACATGCCCAAGAAACACTCCATGGAGGAAGAAAATAAAAATGATGGAGCAGATGATTCTATCAATCTGTTGCTTGAGCAAGCTTTCACGCGACAGAGGGATGAAATTATGGATAATTTTTCCCACATCCTTCAACGCCTACTGATAGAAACAAATTCATCTTCATAAAAAATCCACTTTGTAAGCACCTCTCCTTTCAAGGTACAAGTTAATTTTGATATTTTCGTATTTGAAGGTTAGATAGATGCGACTGCCCTAGACAAATGGTTAAATTTGTTAGAAGGTTATTTCTCTATTCATAATTTTTCTGACAGATAAAATATCACCTCTGCACTCCTTAAATGTCTCCCCCATGTCAAACATTGGTGGGAAACTTACTGGGAGAAAATTTCCACAGAGGATTCTAGAATATATGGGGTCGAGCACACTTGGGATTTTTTTGTGGATGCGATCAAGGAACAGTATTACCCTATTGGAAACTTGAGGACCAGTACATGAGATAGACCACAATGCGGAAAGAGAGGGGCCAAGCAGTTCCAGAGTTTGCTAATAGCTTCCATACCTTGCGCACCAATCTGGGTATCAAAGAATCCAAATGACATTTGGTTCTTAAATACCATGGGGCTCTACACAGATACATCCAAATTGAAATGGATTTTCTTGACATCTCATCACTCGGTGCTTCTTATCGATATGTTGTTAAAATCGAGCAAAAATTTAAGCACCGGAACAAACGGGAGTTTGGTTCTGCAAATATGCAACAACCAAAGTATGATAAAGACGACCCTAATAAGAAATCTCCTGAAAACTAGTCCAAGCCACAGGAAAAGAAGAGTCATGGGAAGAAAAAGAAGGACACCATAAAATGGTGTGATTTCCAGAAAATCCCCTATAAAAACATCGATGAATGTCGTTCAAAACATTCATTGGTGGCTGAGATCAAAGACAAGGAGTTGAACCCTGATTCAAAATCTGGTTCTGAAAATACTGGTAAAATACAGATCATTGACACAAACCCCACTTCTATTTTCAGGACCGCATCAATTCAACCACAAGAACCAACAGATCATGAAGAGGGGGAGCACCTTTTTCATTCACAGATGTGGGTGAAGGGGACCCCACTACATTTTATTGCTGATAGCGGAAGCCAGAAGAACCTCATCTCAACAGATTTCGTCAAATAGTTGGGATTGTCGAAAACACCACACTCACAGCCATAAAACATCAGGTGGATTCACCAAGGACGAGATCTCTGTGTCATCCAACAGTGTCTATTTTCATACAACATCCAACCCTTCAAGGATGAGGTATTATGTGATGTTTCCCCACTAGATGTCTGTGATGTTCTCTTGGGCCAACCATATATGTGGAGGCTCCATGTTTTTTATGAGTCTCGACCCTGTAGTGTCATTGTTACTTTGGGGGGTCATCTCTACAAAATAGCAAAGGTAGTTCCAACTACTATCCCACCTAAACAGTTCCGCAAGGTAGTATCTCATAGTACAAAATTCATCTTCTTCACAATCTATTCAAAAGATGAACAAGAGGATACTGCAACCACTACAACCTCAGCCCAAGCACCTTCTATCCAACAGAAGTGGGTCGACAAGACTGCAACAAAGAAAAAATATTCCATTTTGACACAATAATCTCATGTAGCCCGACCAATTGAACAGATTCAACCCTGCCAAGAAGAGGTTCATGACAGGATTCCACAAACCAAGCAACGCGACGTCTCCAGCAAGACAAGCAACTCACCAAGATTGAGATTCAGCAAGTGCTTCCCCCTCTCCCCCTTGAACTTAACGCAATGGAAATCATTGCTTCCTAAGGAGGGAGGATATATCCAGGTGGATATCAGTGGCCGCCTACCTATTCCATGGGCTCGAAAAACAGTTTTCCACCTTGGCATTTTTTCGGCAGATTTTAAGGTCCCAAACATCTGGGGCCATTTTGGAGGCCCAAAACGACATTTTTTGGGGATTTGGGGTCCAATTAATTGATTAAGGCATTGTCTTGGACTGGTAAAAAATCGTTCTTCTCGGTTATACCTTTCAAATGGTGTATCGAGCGCCCCAAATGAAGATCGTATGCAAAAGTTACACCCCCGGTAAGTTGACGTATCAACTACCCCATCGGGGCCCGCAAACCTTTTGGATTTTCATCTTCTGGGGTTAGGGTTTTGGATTTTTATTATGTTAAGAAGGAATTTGGAGCCTCATTGTAGCAATCAACTTCTTGTGAATACGAGTAGCCGTCACATCTCTTATCAAAGATAATATTCCACCATTCTAGCGAGTCTTTCACTCTGTAATTTTACAGTCTCTGTACATTTCTTTCATTAATAGAAATCATTTATTATTGTATATTTGTGTTTATGGTTTCATCTCTGATACATTTATGTTATATTATTGGATATCCGCGATATCTCTGTGCATTTCTTTATTATATCTCAACTCTCATTTTTTTCCGAAAATAATCCAGATCAGTTGTATCAGAGCACGCTGCTCTTGATCATTTTTTCAGTGCACGTCCACGACGAGGTCTGAGTATAGCAAGTTGGGTCTCGAGCTTGTCTCTCTTGAAGACAATTTCTCTCACACACCCAAGAAACCCTCCATGGCAGAAGAGAGGAAAAAAGACGGAGAAGAAGATTTTATCAATTTGTTGCTTGAGCAAGCTCTCACGCGACAGAGGGACGAAATGATGGAGAATTTTTCCCACATCCTTCAATGCCTACCGATAGAAATAGGACCATCTTCATCAAAAATACACTTTGGAAGCACCTCTCCTTTCAAGGTACAAGTTAATTTTGATATTCCCGTATTTGAATGTCAAATAGATGCATATGCCCAAGACAAATGGTTAAACCTATTAGAAGGTTATTTCTCTGTTCATAATTTTTCTGATAGGGAACATATCACCTTCGCACTCTTTAAATCTCTCCCCCATGTCAAACATTGGTGGGAAACTTACTGGGAGCAAATTTCCACAGAGGGGTCTGGAATATATGGAGTCGAGCTCACTTGGTATTTTTGTGTGGATGCGGTAAAGGAACAGTATTACACTATTGGCAACTATGAGGACCAGTACATAAGATGGACCACAATGCGACAAGAGAGGGGCCAAGAAGTTCTGGACTTCACCAATACCTTCCATACCTTGCACACCAAGCTGGGTGTCAAAGACTCCGAACGACATTTTGTTCTGAAATACCATGGGGCTCTACATAGATACATCCAAACTGAAATGGATTTTCTAGACATATCATCACTCGATGCTGCTTATCGATATGATGTTAAAATCGAGCAGAAATTTAAGCACCAGATCAAATGGGAGTTTGGGACTGCAAATCTACAACAACCAAAGTATGATAAAGACGACCTTAATAAATAGTCTCCTAAAAACCAGTCCAAGCCACAGGAAAAGAAGGGTCATGGGAAGATAAAGAAGGACACCGAAAAATGGTAGAATTTCCACAAAATCCCTTGACACAACACCGAGTAATGTCGCTCAAAACAATCATTGGTGGTCGATATCAAAGACAAGAAGCCCAACCCTAATTCAGAATCTAATTCTGTAAATATAGGTAAAAGACAAATCATCGACGCAAACCCCACTGCTATTGTCGCGACTGCAAAAATTCAACCAGAAGAACCAACAGATCCTGAAGAGGGGGAGCGCCTTTTCAATTCAAAGATGTGGGTGAAAGGGACCCCACTGCATTTGATTGTTGATAGCAGAAGCCAGAATAACCTCATCTGAGTAGAGGCTGTCAAACAATTGGTATTGTCAAAAATGTTATCACTGTAAAAAAATTATGTTGGAAACCCAACCTCGAAAATTAGCAGGAGACTAAGGTAGTATGGAGGAGTGATAGACTGGTGGACGAGGCCGTATCCGGTGGAAAAGTATAAATATATCAGAGAGGTAAAGTATATGGGGCTCGATGGATCATGATCTTTAAATGTTGTCGAATCAATGGTTGAAGGACGGATTGAGCAAGGAAATAACGCACCGGTTAACGTCTGAGAGGCGGGCCGATGAAAATACCGCGGTTTTTTTCCAAAGGTACCTGGCGCCACCATATCCATATCGAGGGGAAGAGCAGGTAAGCCTGAAACCTCCCAAGTTTGCCCTGATGTCATGTGTCAGAAATCCATTTGATGTATGTAAAATCCAAGGATTGCATGGGGAAAGGGACGACCGATCAAATCACTTCACACCACTTGTTCGAGTACTTTTCGTCCATGAGATACCAGGTGAGCACCGCCAGATGACCAATTCGAAGGCTCATCATTCACAATAGATTGGCCAAGCGTGAAAAATTGTTGTACTTATAAGTACTTTGTCAATAATTCATTATTATAAATTGATGACTACTGTCATTCAACATATGGATGGCATTACTCTGTTTTGGGCAATCAACGCTTCATTCGTAAATGGGGTAGTTACAAACTTGATCAACTTACTAATTTCTGTGCAATTAAGGGAGATAAACTTATGTTTTCTACAACACTAGGAAACATGGACAAAGTAGATCAAGTAGCCTTCAGTGAACTAGGATTTTCAATGAATATGACAAATTCATCATTGACGAAGAAAGACAAACTAGTTTCTCGAATATTAGCAACGAAATTTCATACAAATCCTACGGGAGAGCCAGGAGCAGATAAAGAGGTCAGATTAAATCCCATCATTAAGGATTTAATCATCAATGGATATGTAGAAAAGCACCATACACAAGATGTCAAGAGGAAGTGGAGCAAGCGTTAGAAGACAAAGGTAAAATATGAGGTGGTTGAAATCGTTGGAGAAAATCAACATGCTTGGCTTGACACCTTAAAGGAATGTTATAGCAAGATTTGCCTCACCATTGTTATCTTGAACAAAGGGTCTTTTTCCATTTCCCTATGTAGACTTGTCATCCCTTTTTGATGAATCTAGAGCTAAAAATACATATTTTTCCACATATACGTGCCCTATCTACTATACATCATGCATATACGCAGGCTGATCCACTACAGACCGTGTACATCGGGATTTGTGCCAAAAAATACAAAAATGAAGTCAAGTTTCCATGTCACAACATGAGATCTCTTATCCTTGGTCTTCCATATACTGGAAACGTTTTGAATCGTCCCTTCAGTTGCATTTTGAAGGCTATAAGAGCATAATTCCGATCTTTGGAAAAGAAGAGAAAGCATTCAACTTTGAGAGAAAAGTTACTCTGGAGAAATTACTTCATATTGAGTCTGCATCCCTTTGTCCCTCAAGTCTGAACATAGTGTTCATCCCCCAATCTCTTTCCCTATTGTTGAGAGAACCTCATTGTTTATTTTCTATGAGCTTTCCTTTGGTGGAGGATTGAAGTGGTGGAGGCCCAGTTGCAAGGAACTTGGTTTCTTGGTTTCGAACCGTGCCGACATAGAACTCTGTAATGTTTTCGCTTTTGCTGATCATTTATTAATATAAATACTCCTTTCCCGTCTAATTGGTATCGTGCAAATATATGATTACTATCCATGGGAATATTTTTAATATTTATTAATGGATTATGCTATCTAATGTGCTAACCCTTTATATTATCACTATATACTTGCTCTGCTTTTTTGTTGAGAACTTGTTGTAGATACAAAGCTTTGGGTCAAAGTACTCAACACTGGAACACCATCAAACGTTGGAATGAGGTAGGCTTCTTTCTTATCTCGCTTGCGCATTGGTTTATATAGCATATGTTGGAATTGAGTATATTTATGTAGTCATACTTGTGTGTTGTGGTTTACCCTGGCCATAGAGAGTTTTTCCCTCGTAACAAGGAAGAAATTGCTAATCTGAAATAGTTTTCAAGCTAAATTTAGTATGCTTCAGAGAATTTTGTAATGATGTAGACATGTGGTGTTCAAAGAAAAAATCTCAAATATGTCAGTTTTGTTTATAACGCTCCCTATAAAGTAGGAGAACAATTATTATACGTTACTCCTTTTTGTAACTGACATCTATTTTTGAAACGGTGGGGTAGTTGATTCGTTTTGAATATCAGATGTAATTTATTTATATAATATTCCTAAGATGAATGAAAAAAGGACTGACTAGAGAGGGGCCTGCCCTCATAGCAGGAGGACTTTGTAAATTCATGGAGCCAAATTGAATATATAATGCAAAAGCGTCTGAACTTTTTATAAAAAGATTCTAATGGTTGTGGTATGAGTTCTATTTTCTCTCATAGTGCGTATTTCTTGTATCTCTAAAAATTCCATTTACATATTCTTATGCTTAAATTGGAGAGTTAGAGGTCCATAATTCATCTTATGATGCTCTCGACTTAAGAAATTTAGACTATGTGATCTTCTTCTTGGCTAATTTAGAATTTGTTTTTATAATGCTCTGATGCGGTTAATTGTTTTTCCTTTTCCTCTTTCACCCTGAAAATTCCAATTTACAACTCAGATTCATTTCCTCATTTAGCCTTTCTCCTCTAGATAGTTCTAATGGCCTACTATTTTTTATTTACTTTCAACTCCATAGCCCTGAGTGTCCCTCCCTTTCCTTTCCAAGAACTTTCTAAAACCCCCAAGACAATTTGAAATCTAGCCACCGATCGCCAAAGATATATCAAGTGACATGAGAGAGCCCTCTCTGAGTTGAGCAGGTTAGTGCCCAGCTCTAAAATAGGTTGAAACAATTACCTCTTTCATTTTTCTATGAGCCGGACAAAATTTACAGAGTGCTAACATTCTGGCGTCGTTGTCGAGGAACGAAGGAAAAATTTTCCCTGGGAAAGAACGACATGGTTGAGTTCTAAGGTATGAGAGGAAAAAACACTTAGGCACATATTGGTTGTATTCCTTCTTTGGCAACTCCACACATTAAAAAAACATATTGAAGGTGATTCCACTGGTAGAAGAATCCATAAATTTAAATTTTCACTGGCGACTCCACTCTCAATGCAGAATCCAGCTTCCAGAACATCATTGACAACTCCACTATCTAAATATTACATCCTTGACAGAGGTATGGAAATAAATTATGGAAGAAAACAAGTACTTAAAATTGGATTTTTTCCAAGGCATTTTATTATTTGTTATAAGTTTCTTCTGGTCCTTGCTTGAACATGTTAGACAATTTTTTCTTCACCTACTACATGCAAACAATGATCATTATAATCCTGAAGTTTCATATCCTCCTCTTAATATTATACAAATATCCCCTCAGTTTATTGTTGACCTTGATCAAAATCTCCCACTTGAACCATATGATAACTATGACCAAGTTGATAAACCTCATGAAACCAAGGCTGATATTTCATCCCCTGTACTTGGTTCAACACCCTCCAATATCCATCACATACACAAACCCTTGAAATTACCCCACATCCTTCATGATTTCCCT
>SNQJ01S0348620.1:0-16420 GCA_010110895.2 Picea sitchensis | reverse complement strand
TTACCCCACTTAAATGTTCAAGTACAAGATGATTCAAATTGAAAATGTCTCCTTGGTATATATAGGAGACTAGGAGGTATAATTACAACTAATGGCCTAAAGCCGACATAAATAAAATAACATTACTAATATAATATGCCCCTAATATAATATCATTTCCATGTGCATGGTGTACTACATCATGGTATAGAGGGCTCACATTGATTCCAAAACAGATTTAATATTTCAAAAGGGGACGATATTTTTGAGAGCACCGTTCAACCTTGCAGTATAAATGATACATAAACCAAAGAATTCAGTGACGGAGAGTGAGCATACAAGAAAATCGCAGACAGAGAGTGAGAAGGTGAAAGGACATGTTTCAGTATTGTCCGAGGATCCTCATTTGGATGGACTTGCTTTAGCAGAACATCAGTTATCAGAAATTGAGAAAGGTATAATGTTGAATCCAAATCCCAATATTGAAAAAGCCATAGTGAAAGGACATTTGCTATCAAAAATTTTAGAATGGTACAATGTCGACTTTTGTTATGCATCTTGACAAATGCAAAGACAAGTTGCAGAGGGAGATGGAATACAATAAATTAAAGACTCATCTTCTTTCAAGCGGGAGAAGTCCAAGAAATAGAAGGAATTCAAGTTTTAAGAAATGTGAGGGTTCTTTAATTGTCATTGTTGGGAGCTAGATTTTTTACCTTATGCTTCATCCAGAATAACCCATTGGCAGTTTTATAGATAGTTTGGTGTCTCTCATTTACAATCATGGTGAGGAACGAACAAAAGAAAGGACTATATTTAGTCAGATTGCCTCTTGTACAACAATACCTATTCAAGTTCGAAAGGATGGAGCAACTACCAAAGCTCGGCATATATTTTAATGAGGAAATTATCAATAAGAATGAATCTAATACGGTGCTTGACACAGGGTATCTAACTCAACAACATTTGAAAGTAATTGATTAACAAATAAAACCTCTTTAAATCTTTCCAAATTTCCAGGGGACTAAGAAGAATATCATCAAAGAATTGTGGTTGCATGTTCACAATGAATATTCCTGATTTTTAGGGATTTATTGAGCATTCCAAATCAAACCTCGATCATTATCTCCAAAAGATATTACATATTTCATGCAATAAATTCATTCCAGATTTGATGAACATTTTAGAGTAGATATTGAATCTTTACAAGGACATAGATGGCAGAGATCAAACCTTAGATTTTAAGGGAGCAATTATCATCAGATCCAAATTTGTAGGAATCGAATCGAATAGTCAGATAGTTGATTAGATCAAGATCTTAAGGCATAATATCATGCATAAAATCAACAAAACAAGGATTGAGTCAACTATCCCGAGGCACATTTTAGTAAAGGGTTATTTCAAATCAAATGACCAAGTGGCAATAAGAGTCACATCTTCAGGCAGTTCCAGTCAGTCAAAGACATCCAAAGAGCACAAGTGTCAGATGACAGCTCTGAGCATTTCTAATCCAAGGATATTTGACTCCGGTATTCAACATTGGAATTGCTCATTGCAACAAATTTATTTTTAGTTTGTTTTTATGATTTTCGATTTGATTTTGTTTCCAGCAAAATAGGAACAATTTGATGATTGTTTTATTATTTAAGCTATGAATTGGTAATAATAATGGGTTCGACTTGAAGGAGGAGGAAATTCCATTGTACTGTGTTATTTTTCTAAATATCTATATGAGTTAATGCAGAAGCACGATACTTTTGTTGAAGCAAAGATTCATGATAGTGATGTTCTGAGTGTGTTCCTTCCTGTGTTCAATGCTTATCCCATTTTTTGTTTAAATCTTCTAGTATTTAAACTAAGATATATGCTTAGAATTCATCTTTTATTTGATGTTCCATTCGTACAGTGATATACTTGTTATTTTGTTAAGATTGCATGTTCATAATTCATCTTTAGTTTGGTGCTCTGTTCATGGAAGTTTATTCTTTTCCGCGATTCCTCTAAAGTTACATTAAGAATTCATCCTAAGCTAGATGCTCTTGGTGTAATGGGTTGTTAATGTTGTCTTTTCTTATACCATCTCAATACTGATATAATTGCTCAAAAACATCACTTACCTTGCCCCTGTTTTCGAAAAGTACATCACCAACCATTAACAATATATCCTTAAGCTCATATTTTGACTCCATTGCCCAATGGTTTCTTACTCAAGCTTGTCCTAGCAAATTTTTTAATTCAAACCTATCTTGTATGAATCTGACCTCTATGCATTTATTGATAAATTCTTTGATGTATTATCAATCATTAGACATCTGAGAGATCCCTCTCTGGTTGGAAGGGCCAGAGTCAAACCTAAAGTTGGTTTGAAGGTTAACCATGTGGTTTTCCTCCCACAGCCTAGGAAAATTACAGGAGGATAACATTCTGGTGTCGTTGTCGGGGACCAAAGGTGAAATATTCCCTGGGAGAAAAAACAAAGTTCAGATCTGATTGTTGATGGTGGACAACAGTCATATACAAGGAGGTTGTAAATCATCCACCTGGCGAATCCATTATCAGTTGTATCCAGATGACAAAGTATCAATGGCGACTCTACTGTCTGAAGGTTTTAAAGCTTGAAGAAGGTACTAGTGAATCCACTGGATTTGATGAAGAACTCAAATGTTGCTACAATTGTTTCAAGGTATGCATGTTTGGACTTTTCACAGATTTGTGGTTTTCCAAATCCTTTACCCAAGGAGGGACATTGTTTAAGAAATGATCCAAAATTGAATGGTGAGTATTTGAGTTTGACTTTGAAGCATATATCAAATTTATGTGACTTTACCGAGCTTATTAGAGTCAGACATGAAGATGCATTCCTTAGACTGTTTTATTATTCGTTCCAAGGAAAATGTAGAAGTTGGGTTGAAGGTTTACCTTCTAAATCCATAGGATCTTTTTCAGTTTTTTGGGTTATTTTTTTGGAAACATGGATGGACAAGACAAAATTTGCAACGCCCCCTATTTCTATTCAAGGTTTTGAAGAATGGAATGATATGTACATCGAGGATGAAGTGGAGGAATTTGTTTATTTAGTTTTGTCTCCTTATTCCATTACATCTTCCATTCCTCCTTGGTTGGAAGGAGCTTGCCGTGAATGGAAAAATGACAGTAGTACTAGATAGAAAATACCATGTATAAAGGAAGGGATGAACTCTATGGAACATTGGAAATGGAAGAGAGATATACTTTGGTACAAGGGTAGAATATTTTTATGCCCTCAATAAAAGTTGAAGCAACAAATATTAAGGGAGTCTCATGACTCTTCTGTGGCAGGAAATTCAGGGTTCCTTAAAACATATCAAAGGATCAAAAATGATTTTTGGGGAGAAGGAATGAAGAAATATATTCAAAAATTTGTAAGAGAATGCCAGATTTTCCAAATAATCGAAGGAGAGATAGTAAAAAATCAAGGATTACTTCAACCTTTACACATACCTAATCAAATATGGAAAGAGATATCAATGGATTTCATTACAGGTTTACCGAAATTAGAAGGTAAGGATGTGATTTTTGTGGGTGTGGATAGACTCGCAAAATATGCACATTTTTGTGGAATTCAAAGTACATATATGACAAGTCAAGTGGTAGAAGTGTTCATGAAGGAAATTCATAGAATTCATGGATTTCCTAAAGTGATACAAAATTCATAGGAAATTTTTGGAAAGAATTATGGAAGATAAGTGGAACAACACTAGCCATGAGTTCAACACATCATCCACAAACATATGGTCAAATAGAAATAGTTAACACAAATTTAGAAGGTTATCTACATTGTTATTCTCCAGACAAGCAATCTCAATGGGTGAAGTGGCTTCCTCTAGCATAATGGAGGTTGTTGACGATTAAAATCGCAACGAAGTTTTGCCCGCAAAGTGTTGCTAAAGACTATTATTATAAAGTCTAAATGATACTAGTAGGTGGGACCCCCTTGTAGATTGGAGATCAGGTCTGGTGCTTATTTGATGTTGTGCTACTGTTCGACATTGCTTACATGGTTGATGAGGTCTTATTTTTATTTGCTATGGATTGGGCTTATGAAGTATTGGTTCTTTATGTTACTATGGCCTATGTTATCCATTGATACCATTGCTATCTATTCTTGGGACACCTGCACAACATGCATGTTAGTAACAATACATAAAAGGCAATTTAAAAAAAAAGAGCAATAACACATACAAGTAATTAGGAAGAAGTGAAAATAGTGCAACAAATGCAAAGGGAAGGATTTGAACTATTCTATATGCTATACTACATCCATGAAATATTAAAACGATTATGGTTAAATCATAGCTAGAAAGTAAATGGTTATGCGATTTGATTGAGTTATATGGTTAATATGTGTATGGTAGGATAGCATGTGGGTGGCGCATTTGACAAAGTGAAAGTTGCTAATGCTTATGTGTTTTGTTGAGTTATATGGAACGTGGTCGATTTATGTTATGGCACAAGTTAAATAATATGATATGGTCGCGCTATTGGATTTTAATGGGTGATGGTTTCGATACATTGTTTGATTAATGGTGTTAATGAAAATCGTGTTGGCATGTACTAAGGAGTTAATGAACTATGGGTGGAGGCGACGTGCATTTACTGCACGTCACCCTTACTCCTTCTGTGGCCGCCACCCTAGTCGGGCTATTGTTCAACCTTGTTGTTGTAGTTATGCTCTGATTTCTTAGCACAGAGGAAACACTCGACAAACTCGAGTTTTAAGGTGTTTGATCGCAGGTATGTCTTTTTTTTTTCCATCCATGAGTCTGCTCTGGTTATGAAATGGATACCGGTTCAGGTGTATTGGTTTGTGCTTTCCTTAAGTATTTCAACTGTGTAAAATTGTGTTTTTGAAATGGGGCGTTGATGGTTTTTGTTTGCACTAATGTTCGGAGTCACAACGTTATAGGTCATCCTAAGTATTAACAACCATAAGGGCTCTTTGTCTTCTTTGCTGGTTTGGTTGGAGGGTTTTGTTTAGTTTTGGGTAGTTGGATGTCCTCACATTTTCATATCGTTTTTTCCAATCTTTGGCGTTTATGGGGTTTAATGGTTGGAAGCACTCTGCATCACTGCGTTTTGTTCACTTGGGCATTGGGTTGTTGTCACCTTTAATGGTCACGCAGTGGGTTATATTGCTCTTTCTTGACCTTGTCTTCACTTCAGCGTTGTGGTTATTGACTGGAGAGCCACAAGGGTTATACCGTGCATGTGTTAAGTATCATTACCAAGCCAAATTAGAGCCTCACTCCTCCGTTATAGCCTCGCCGGTCACAGGTTTTCATCACTCTGTCCACGGAATAAGCTGTGGTGCTCTCTATATACACCGTTGGTCTCAGAAGTTTTCACCATAGAGAAGAGTCGGCCCTGCTCTCCCTGTGTTGGCCACAGAGCAAACCCTTAACTCCTCCAGTCTGAGGGTTGATAGAGAAGACTGTCGGGCCTGTCGGGTTTACTATTGGTTATTGTTGATTGGTATGTATTGTCAACAATTTTGAGTACAGGCTCTCCCAAATTAGTTATGTGACAATCGTGTTGGTTTTGGTTTTTAGTCACTGCCTGTGTTATTACAATGGATACACCCTGCATTGTTAATTGGACAGTTCAAAATACACAGTCATTCTCCTTGTGTTTGATAACCCATTATTGTTTTAATTGAGAAAGTCACAGCCTCGCTTCATGTCGATGTGTGGGTATGTGTGGTTGCTGCAACGTGTTAGGTTGGTTGTTGATTGTTACGACAATCCAAGTATAAGATCAACATTGAATTGGTTTATTGAATTTTGGGGTCGATACACAATCATTGTCTTTTGCATTGAAGGTTATTTGGATGTTAAACTTGGCATTGGTTACAATTGTTAAATGATATATGCGGGTAATGCATTTGTATGTGTGGTGTTCCTACACCATGAGTAAATGGTCACTGTAACTATGAGTGTTTTGGGAAAAATGGTTATGGAAACCAGAATGACTATGGAAATTCCAACCACTGTTTGCGTTATGGTTATTTGATTGTGTCATCAAGGATGAGCCGAGATTTACAAAACATGTTTTTTATTACAGTTGGATTAATTTGAGCAATACTGTGATTAAATTGATAGCTCAACACGATTGGTTGAGTAAATAATATTGTGACTTGTTGAGGAAAAGATATGAAATGATCTTACTCAAGCATTTTCAGACTCTTCTTGGCTAGATCAAAGTAGACGGGAATATAACCCTATGTTTATAACCAACAAAAATAATATCCTAACTCACAAGTATTAATTACGAGTGCTTAGACTAGTCTTTTATAAACAAGAAGCTTGCTGGAAATTTATTTTTTATGTAATTTTCTGAACATGTCAGTTGCTGAAATAAATGTAAAGATAGAAGTAAATTCACCAAGATGATAATCAAGACATATGAGACATAAAACAATCCTTTATTTCATTCAAATTCACGAAAGAGTTATTTTCTTTACAAAATCTCATGCATAAATTTTGGGCCAAAGTCAAACTTAGACATCCTTGATGGAACATACAAAAGGATCTCTGATAGAAAACCAAAACTGAACTCTAAAAGTTGGATCAACTTGCCACAGATTGCTTCCCACTCGACTCTGCACAATAGCCTTTGTGAGTCATGAAAATTAATTCACAAACAGACAAGTCTACACACACTATCAAAGATAGATCAACACCTCTGAGAAACAAGTGTTTGAATGATGTGATGCAACCCTGAATATTGTTTTCTACAATAAGACCCTACTATCATAAAAGAGAATTCGGCTTGTGATGAATAACAAATAAATGAAAACTAAACTATATCAACATAAACTCAAAGAGAAAACCTTAGTATTCTTATGCTTCTATCCTCCCCCTGTTCCTCCCTTTCCTTTTTCTTTTAAACAATTCAGAATTGGTTGAAGTATTTGAACCAACTTATTAGTTAAGTTAATTAAAAGACTCAACCAACTTTAGTTAGGGGGAAAAGTAATAATCATAATAAAGGTCATAAATAAATAATAACCAGTAGGTGGGACCCCTTGTGACTCCCCTTAGCTCATAACAATTATAACAATCATAACATAAGTATTAGTGAAGAAAAACTCACCTCCTTGAGACTCCCATCCACATATTCCATTTGACAATTTAGCTCATGATATTTGAAATTATTTCCAAAAATATCACTCATATATCCAAAATAAACGTGTTGTCCAAAGATACCTGAAGTCAACTGTCATAAAACAATAGATAAAATAAAACTTAAAAGCCATATTTTCCACTTTGTGATGCAATATTTCCTTGATTTCTGCTGTCAACCTTTGATTTTCCTCAATTTGCCTTTGGTTGTGTAGAGCCTTTAGGCCTAATTTCGTTGACCACGTGGGAACAATTATCCCTCAAATGCATCCAGGAAGACACGGATTTGTCAGAGCCATTGGAGGGTGAGGAAGGGGCAGCAATGGCTTTTCCTTTGTCAAGGGCATGGTGCTAGCATGGGAGGATTGCACTGGCGAGTGTTCAAGGGAATATTGGATAATAGGGTTAATAGGYGGAGGAGCAAACAAGGACAAGTTGGGCCATCCACGATGTTGGGAGACTGTCGGGTGGAGAATTTCCTGCCATCATTTTTCAGGAACCTCGGGTTGCAATGAGACGTGAGGAGGTACAGGGATACYGGGGGCTTACGGGACTTGGAAAGGATGCCTTTCGGGCCTAGGTTGGACTACTCTCTACCTAATCCAATTGAAGAATCCGACCTAAAACAACTGGCCAAGATCTTGTGAGTCAACATCAAAATGTATGGAGAACCTTGGCCTTTTTAGGCCTTTGTTCCAATTACCTCTACCTATGCTTCCTCTGCCATGGCTACCTCGACTGAAAAACTCATTCCTACATGCATGATTGATTAGAAAATAGTCTTTTAAATAACCATACATGACAACTCTTAAAAATATGAAATAGATTTGGCTCAACAATGTATCAGACACATGCGATCCAATCCATACAAATTGTTTTACTGTTTATCAATGAGCAGGGGATAAAAAAAGGGTTATGGGAGATGCGAGGGGTTTGTATTGAGCGAAACATGATATAACGAGGGGGAAAAGAACATGGTTACTGCTTAATGACAACAACAATCAACTGTAAAGTAAGCCAATAAAACATCACTGTACTCCAAACAAGACACTGCCATTTTCAACTGCTTTAACACCGAAATTCTCTTGACATTTGTAATTAGTAGAAAATGAAATAACTGAAGGGAAAAAGAGTGATTATTGTTCATAAAATTAATTAAGTGATCCATAAAACATTCTGTGAAAGGAGATGCACTAACCAATGATCATTGTGACCAAATAACAATTACTGTGTATTTAACTAGTTCACTGTTCATAATCAAATGTCCAACACAATGCCATCACAAAACAATATGCATTTCACACAATCTGTAAAGGAGTTTTGTTCCTTTCATTTATCCAATTTGAATCTTATAACAATTCTCAATGTATGATAGTAACCATTCCCAATCTGCTAATCATAAAATACAACCAATGCCCACACATTTCTTCAATCATCAGATATACCCAAAGACGTGTTTCAAAAATTGCAATGAAGTTATATTGTCGTTGTAATCAGGCTCATCTTTTAACATTCATGACTTTCCTTGAACATACATGATGGCAGTCAGCCAGATAATCCAGACTAAAATTGCAAAAAACTGGATCGTCATTTAAACAGACATACAATACCACCATTTCAAAAAAATACTATGCACAGAATAATTCAAATATGCAAGTGTAATTCAATCACTGTACAAGCCCAATTCAATGTAACTCTAACATGCTAGGTTGTCCATCACGATGAGGTATCAACAACATGCCTGTCTTCATAAAACAAATAATCGAGATGCAAAAAAGTCGAGCTTAAACTCTGTGACTACCTCTGAGTGTGGAACCCAAAAAATCCATATTATACATAATGGGCAGCCACCCAAAAACACCATGATGCAACATTTCCATTCTAAATTTTTAAACACACATTCGTAGTATAAACTTAACCATCGAGTCGAGCTATCTATCTAACACAATATTGCTTCAAATTGATCAAAATGCCACCAACCATGCTGTGTAAAACTCGGGCCTATGCAATCACATAATCATAATGCATACAATGGATGGATTTTCTATAGTCATCCGGGTTGCAATAACCATTTGTCCCTAGCGAAACAACTCATAGTTACAATGACCATTTATTCGTGGTGTAGGAACACCAGACCTACAAATGAAGTATGTGTGAGTGTTATTTAGCAATCGTAACCAATGCCAAATCAAACATCCAAATAATCTTAGTGCAAAAGGATAATGATTGTGTATCAACCAACCAATTCACCACTGTCGTAACAATCAATCGACCTAACAGCTGTGGTAATCACACATACCCACGCATCAACTCGAATTGGGTATGTGACCCTCTCAATTAAACAATACCGAGTTATTAAACAAAATGAGAGCGATTGTGTACTTTTAAATGTGCAATTAACAATGCAGGGTTTACCATTGTTATAACAGAGGCAGTGACTAGATACCAAACCAACACGACTGTCACATGACCAACTGGGCGAGCTTGTACTGAAATTAGTCGACAATATACAACCAACCAACAATAACCAAGTAGTAAACCTGACAGGCCAGGTCGGTCTTCTCCATCAACCTTCAGACTGGAGGGCTAAGGGTTTGTTTCGTAGCCAACACAGGGAGAAACAAAGCCAAATCCTTGTAATGGTGAAACCTTCGAGGCCAATGGTGCACACATAGAGAGAACCATGACTCATTCGTGGACAAGTAACAAATCCATGATAGGGGGCTATAACAGAGGAGTGAGACTCCAACTCGGCTAGTAACGATAATTAACACACACAGGGTATAACCCTCATGGTTCTCAAGTCAACAACCACAACGTTGAAGTGAAGATAGGGCCGAGAACTTAACGAAATAACCCACTACACGAACTTTTAGTGGTGGAAACAACTAATGCTCCAGCAAACAAAACACAGTGATGCAGAGTGCCTCTAAACATTAAACCCATAAAAGCCAGAGACTCGACATAGTGATGTGAACACGTGAGGACAACCAACCAACCAAAACCAACAAAACTCTCCAACTAAACCAGCCAAGATCACAGAGAGCCCCTATGGCTGCTAACACCTAGGATGGCCCAATACATGGAAACTTCAGATATTTATCACAGAGAAACCCACCAACAATTCATTCCAAGAACAAAATTTTACACAGTTGCAATACTTAAGGAAAACACAAACCAATACACCCGAGCCAATATCCATTTCATAACAGAGCAGACTCATGGATGGCCAAAAAAAGAAATACCTGTGATCAAATCACCTTAAAACACGAGTTGGTCGAGCGATTCCCCTCTGCTAAGTAATCAGAGCATAACCACAACACACAAGGATGAACAATAGCCCAACTAGGGTGGTGACCAATAGAAGGAGTAAAGGTGACGTGCAATAAATGCACGTTGCCTCCACCCACAGTCCATTAACTCCTTAGTACATGCTAACAAGTTCTTCATTAACACCATTAATCAGACCGTGTATCGAAACCATCACCTCATTAAAATAAAATAGCGCGACCATCATATTCCTTAACTTATGCCATACATAAAACAACCACGTACCATATAACACAGTTAAATCGCATAACCATTAATGTCTATCACTTTGTCAAAATGCACCACCCATATCATGTCCTTCCAAGATATACCATATGTACATAGACCATATAACTCAATTAAATTGCATGACCATTAAAATGCTAGCTAGGATATAACCATAACCATTTTAACCTTTCATGTATGTGGCATAGTAAAATTGCAAAGCTATATCCCTTTTCTTTTTGCATTTGTTATAGTATTTTTGCCTTTCTCCAAACTGCCTTTTATGTATTTTCACTAACATGTTTGTTGTGCAGGTGCCATAAGAACATATAGCAATGATATTAATGAATAGCATAGGCCATAGTAACATAAGGAGCCAACACTTCATAAGCTCAAATCATAGCCAATAACATGGATAATATGGATAATTTTGGGTTGCGCACTAAGAGATAGTTACGGAGTTTTAAGCAGGACTTTGTTGCAATTCGATTATTTATATTATGAAGTCAGACATGTTTTTTCTACCTCGTTGTGTTGGATGGATAGCCCAACAATTTGATTATTTAGAGTCATGTTGAATTGGGCTTGCACGGTCACAAAATTACACTTGCGTGTTTGAATTATTTTGTGCATAGCATGGGTTGGAATGGTGGTTGTTGTTTGTCTGTTTAAATGACGAGTCAGGGTTTTGCAATTTAAATCTGGATTTTTTTGTTCGATCGACTGTCCACTATGTATTTTTAATGAATATCATGCATTTTGAATGACATGCCCAATTAACAATATAACTTCATTGCAATTTTGAAACACGACTTTTGAGTGTATTTGATGATTGAAGTAATGTGTGGGCAGTGATTGATTTTGATGATTAACAGAGTGGAAATGGTTACTATTATACATTTGAGAATTGTTATAAATAAAAAGGAACAAAACTCCCTTACAAATTGTTGTTGAATGCATAATGTCTTGTTGATGGCACTGTGTTGGATATTTGACTATGAACATTGAACTAGTTAATACACAGTAATTGTTATTGGGTTACAATGATCATTTGGTTGGTGTATCTCCTTTTAACAAAATGATTATATGGATTACTTGATTAATTTTATGAACAATACCCGCTCGCATTCCCCCACCATTATTTTTCTTTTTGCTAATGACAACCCCATCGTCTTCCCGCATTCATTTTTCACTTCGTGTTCTAAAATTGATTACAATCAAGAAAAATTATGTGTTGAAGCAGTTGGTAGTAGCAGTGTCTTGGTTGAGCTACATTGATGTTTTCTTTGGTTTGCAGTTGATTGTTGTTGTCTTTGAGCAGTAACCGTATTTTTTCGCCTCTCATCTTATCATGTTTTCGCTCAATACAAACCCCTCACATATCCCAGGACCTTTTATTCACCCCCTACTCATTGATAAACAGTAAGACAATTTGTATAGATTGGATTGCATGAGTCTGATACATTGTTGATCCAAATATATTTCATATTTTTAAGAGTTGTCATGTATGGTTATTTAAAATACTATTTTCTAATCAATCATGCATGCAGGAATAATTTTTTTCAGCTGAGGTAGTCATGGCCGAGGAAACAAAGGGATAGGTAATTGGAACAGAGGCCCAAGAAGGCCAAGGTTCTCCATACATTTTGATGTTGACTTACAGTAGCTTGGCCAGTTGTTTCAGGCCGAATTTTTCAACTAGATTGGGAAAGGAGTGGTCCAACCCAGGCCTAAAAGGCCTCCTTTCTAAGTCCCGCAGGCCCCTGGTATCCCTATGCCTCCTCACGTCTCATTGCAACCCGAGGCTCCTGAAAATGATGGATGGCAAGAGATTTTCCACCTGACGGTCTCCCAACATCATTGTTGGCTTAATTTATCCCTACCTACTCCTCCGCCTATCAATCCCATTGTCCAAGATGCCCCCCACTCACTAGTACAATCCTCTCATGCTAGAAAAAGGTTGAAAACCAAGGCCCACCATGCCCTTGACAAAGGAAAAGCCATTGTTGCCCCTTCCTCACCCTCCAATGGCTCTGACAAATCTATGTCCTCCTGGATGCATTTGAGGAACGAATTTTCCCACGTGATCAGTGAGATTAGGAATAAAGGCTCGACGCAGCCAAAGGCAAATTCAAGAAAATTAAAGGGCGACAACAACAATCAAGGAAATATTGCATCGTAGAGTGGGAAATATGGCTTTTGAAGTTTTTATTTTTATCTATTATTGATGACAGTCGACTTCATGAATCTTTGGACAACATGTTTTATTTTTGGATACATGAGTAATACTTTTTTGAGAATAATTTCAAATATCATGAGATAAATTGTGAAATGTGAATATGTGATAGAAGTCACAATGAGGTGTGTTTTGTTTAACTAAATAGTTATGTTATGAGCTAAAGGGAGTCACAAGGGGTCCCACCTACTAGTTATTATTTATTTTTAACCCTTATTATGATTATTACTTTTCCCCCTTAACTAAAAAGTTGGTTGAGTTGTTAGTTAACTTAACTAATGAGGTGGTTCAACTACCTCGACCAATTCTGATTTGCTTAAAGGAAAAAGGAAAGGGAGGAACAAAAGCAGGATAGAAGCAGAAGCATATTGAGGTTTTATCTTTGAGTTTATGTTGAGATAGTTCAGTTTTCATTCATTCATTTATTCATCACAAACCTAATTCTCTTTTATGATAGCAGGGTCTTATTGTAGACAACAATATTCAAGGCTGAATTACATCATTCAGACACTTGTTTTTCAGAGGTGTTTGATCTATCTTTGATAGTCTGTGTAGACTTGTCCAAAATTTATGTATGAGATTTTGTAAAGAAAATGACTATTTGGTGAATTGGAATGAAATAAAGGATTTGTTTATGTATCGTCTGTCTTGATTATCATCTTGGTGACTTTACTTCTATCTTTACATTTATTTCAGCAACTAATATGTTCAGAAAATTACATAAAAACTAAATTTCCAGCGAGTTTTTTTATTGATAAAAGACTAGCCTAAGCACTCGTAATTAATACTTGTGAGTTAAGCTGTTATTTTTGTTGGCTATAAACATAGGGTGAGATTCCCGTATATTTTTCTTTAGCCAAGCAAAATCTGAAAATGCTTGAGTAAGATCATTTCATATATTTTCCTCAACATTTATTTGGCGACCATATTGCGGAGATCTTTGATATCTCTCTGGTTAATTTTTATACTCGATTTTCATCGATACATCTTTCTTTTCTGAAATTGATTCTTTGACTGTTTTATTCTTAATGATTGTTCTTGTTGCAAGGCAACCCAATATTGAGCCTAGACACTGCCAACACCCGTGTTGAGCTTAATCATTCTTGGGAAGCAATTGAACGAGATATTAGTGCTCAAGAACAATTGGAAGCTAGACGTAAACAGTCTAGAAATCAACACTGACCCTTTTGTTTCTTAAAAGTTTTGGACTTTCTTTCATGTCCTTATATTCTCGCGCTTCTAGAAGAAGAAGAGGTTTGTCACCTAAAATCAATCCTATTTCTGAAATAGGAAGAAAAAACGTTGTGTTATCTGCCCAACAAAGTGCTCTAAGGAGAACTTTATCTAATTCATCATGTTCATATTTCTTCCCCTCATCTATCATCCACAGGATGGCATCTAGTGGTGGCTCTGGAAGTGCTCCATCTTCTCAATATTCATCATCATCAATGATTGGTAGCTTATATAGCCACCATATCCCTATACAATCTACCACAAACCCCACCAAAGTCATTAAAAAGTATGGGCTTTTTTAGTTCGAAGAAGACACCACAACCACACCATGGCATGTGTCCTCTCCTCTTAACCTAGCACCTGTTACTCATCCACTCTCGAAGTTTAAGGAGAACCTGCCTAAGTTTTCAGGAAACAACACTATTAGTACAAACGAACACCTGGTGGCATTTTCTAATGCTTGTCATAACATATGGTCCAATGCAATGACACTTGCATGCGCTTGTTCGTCAATTCCTTGGAAGGAAAGGTTGTGGCCGACTTCTTTGACCTTCCTCCTAAGAGTTTGTCTACTTGGGAGGAGTTAATCTATTAGTTCTGATCCACTTATGGGAAATCCAAAAGCCCCGTTGAGAAGTTAATGGAATATAATAATGTCACCTATAAGGATGGTGAGACCATCAAGTCTTTCAACTTGCATTTCACCAAGTTATACAATCAAATCCCTGAACTTATCCGCCCTCGGAACCAAGCCACTTTCATGGATTACTACAATGCATTGCCTTCCCCCTATCGTCATAGGCTTGAGGAACAACTTGAAAGAACTGGTCTTCCCCAGGGAGAATCAGTTAGACAGACATACATGTCCGCTCTCTTACAGCTAGTACAAGATATGAACAACTGTATGATAGCATTTGAGCGGAAGGGTATTGTCTCCCCTCTCACCCCTGGATCTTCATCCTCTTTTGTACCCCCCTTTAGGAATCCGATTGAAAATAGTTTTTAGCCTAAGGCTATCTTGCCTTGGAGTTGGTGTAAATTTTGCGAGGAACACCACGAAAAAACCACATGTGAGGTAAAGAAGAGTGCCAGAGATAAGATCTTTGGTAAAATACCAGAAGCTACCATCATTGTCCTAGATTTTGCAGAGCTAGAGGATGTCATGGTCATCAATACTAGGAACAAAGCATATGCTTCCAAGGGAAAATTTTATCCTCCCCGTTGTTCTTCTAGCCCGAGCTCATCCTCAAATGTTGATACTCTCCAGGTTCTTGAGAGTCAAAGAATCACTTGCCCTCTCCCCTCTTCCAAATATAATATCTTGAATCAGTTGGCCAACATCAAAGAATATGCAACCCTCCTAGACATGGTTGTCGTCCCTGAACAACAGATGCATACGAAACAATTCATGGAAGGAAAAGCTTCCGTTGTAGCCAATCTCTTCAAAGAGGATTCTTCTATAAATAAAGCAGGTGTACATAAATTTATATACCCTATAAAAAATCCCCCTTTTTATATTTATGTAAAAAAGATGGATAAGATTGTCCATTGTTGCCTCATTGATGGTGGTTCAGGCCCAAGTGTGATGTCAAAGATTATTATGGAAGAGCTAGGATTGTCTTGTACAAATGAAAATGCCAAAAGCATGCTCTCCTATAATAGTCTACAACAAACAACCATAAGAGAGATTAAGGATGTGACCTTGGTTTTATGTGCTCATCCTGAGATAAGGACAACCCTCAACATTCAGGTCATTGATATGCCTGTAAGAAATTACTCAATTATCTTGGGAAGAGATTGGCAAGCCTTAAGAGGAGGATATCTCTCACTCGACGAGACACCTTTATGTTGATTAAGGTTGGTTGTCATTGATGTCAACCCTTGAAGAAATCCCCGTAGCACAAAGGCCTGGGTAATGGACCCAATATTGTTTGATGTAAATATGAGTCATTATTGTTTTTTCATGGTTGATAAGAAGTAAATATAGATGAACTCCAAAGTGGTCCCCTTATGGTGAAAGCCCTCACGGGAAGACACTTTGTGGAGTAAGATAACCCATGCTTAATTGTGGAATAATAAGATGAAGGAAAGTGATTTTGTTAGGGAAAATATCCTAGATGGATAGTTCTTGTCATTTCATATCTGGTGGTATGTGGAAAGTCACATAATTCCTCATGGTTAGAGAGTTATGGCCATGAGAAGTTGGAGACCCCAGGTTTGGGTAATGGACCCAAGTTTGTTTGATGGGTAACGGTATGAGTTATGATATATTTTCAGA
>SNQJ01S0348609.1:0-10109 GCA_010110895.2 Picea sitchensis | reverse complement strand
TTTATCCTTCCTGGAGGTTTAATATATGATGTTACCCTACCCCAAGGGTTTTATCTATTTATTATGTTCATTGTTTCCATGAATGGTTTTGTTTTTTCTTGTTATTTTTGAATTATATTTGTAGATCTATTCAGGTACTTAACAATTGGTATCAAATCACTTGGCCAAATAAAGGAAGAGTTTTTTGGCTCATTTTGCATAATTTTTCTAGGATAAAAGAGGGTGTTGCACTTAAGGTTCCTATGTGAAACTTTATGAGAATAATTTGGAAAAATAAATTGCATATTTGAATTTCTCTCTAAAAAAACCCAATTTCAAAAAAACAAATCAGTTGAAACAATGTCTAGGAAGTGAAGTTAGATCATCATTTTAAATTTGACAAATTTTCATTGTTTTTCCGAAAAAAACCAGATGATTTGCATAGTAAAGTTATTTTTAAGCTTTAGGCTTTGTTGAATATTTATTCCAAGAAAGATGTATTTTACTAGAAAAGATGATGGCCCTAGTATTGAAGAATATATACAACATCAAAAGAAATTATGGAAAGAGAAGTGAAATATTTTTTAGGTTGGGATTTCAAAGATGATGCTCTCATATGGTGGAAATCATTTGGCTATTCAGAGATGATTTTATTTTATGAGGAAGGACTTTAAAGATTACTTTTATACAAGTGGTCTCGTATAAAGTGTAAGGATAAATAAATCACGAAGGGTTTATTTTGATGTGTAAAATCTATATTATAGGTTCATGGTTGTATTCATAAAGAAAATGTTATGGTTTCTATTAATCCTAGTTTCCAACAAAATTTTATCAATGTTCAGCTGGTTAATAAATTGCATGTTCCTGCAAAGAACATCCAAAGCACACAGGTTGAGGGTAGAAATATTCAATTTTTTAATGATTTGAATCTCACTATGGATAAATATGTTTTTCACTCATATTTCCATGCTATAGATCTGGCTAATGTGGATATTGTTTTAGGATATCCATGGATGGACTTAGTTGGTATAATTAATATTAATGTTCAAAAGAAGTTTCTAAATCTTTGGTACAAGAAAAAGAAAATCACATGGCAGGATGTGTCTATTACTAAGAGAGATGGGCCCATAGATGCCAACAAAGAAGTTGTTGTCAATTTTAAAGTTGAATCAGAGACAGAGTTTACAGAAGGAGAGGAAGAAAAACCATAGAAAGGACACAATCTAGAAGCTAAGGAGATCCTTGACTCAAAATCACAATGTATTGCATATTTGAAGAAAAAATAACATCTTCCTATAGTTATTTTATATCATCATCCACATCATATCGAGGAACAAAAATCATCAAGGAAAGGGCATGAGGATCAACACACTTATGCACCAATGGGGAACCAAAAAGGAAATTAATACAAAGGTGCATGGAGGCCTATAAACACTATAGGAAGAGATTAGTCTAGAGAACCAATCCCAAGGAAACATCAACATGATCCAGAGCAATATCAAGGTATCGCAGCAATAGTTGGATATCATTTTCATCTCCCATTAGGATGTATGGATGGTATAATTGGTACCATTTGGCTACACTACTTAGCCATTCATATTGTATGGTTTCTTCTTGTGTTTCGAGGACAAAACATGAGAAGGGGGATGGAACGTAGTATACCTAGGGAGTTAATATGGGGTACCTAGGTAGGTACCCAATGGGAATATGGTTATGCATTATTAGTCAAAGTCATTCAATAAATGAGAATGCCGTTATGTATTATTAGTGGAATTCATTCAATTTAAGGTGGACTAAGTCCTCTATATTAAATAACGCCCACTATGGTAGCAAGAGATAACAAATGTGAGAGGGCTCTCTAGAATGTTCCCAGGAGATAGACAGAGCTATCTAAATAAGTGTAAGCAATGTAATGAATCATGGTGAAGAATATTGTTGATGTACAAGAAAGTATTTCTTGAGGAATTTTATCCTTCTTGAAGGATTAATATATGGTGTTACCCTACCTCAAGGGCTTTATCTATTTCTTGTGTTGAATGTTTCAATGAATGCTTTGGTTTTTCCTTGTTATTTCTTAGGAATATTTGTAGATATATTCAGGTACTTAACAAAGTATCCCCCCTTCCTCTCATTCTCTCTATACCCCCCTCCTATGTCTCCCTCTATGTTTCCCTTCCTCTCACTATCCCTCTCTCTACCCCCCTCTCTTTCTCCCTCTCCTCCCTTTCACACTCTGTCTCCACCCCTCCTCTTTTTCTTTCTCTCTCATTCCCCTCTTTCCTCTCTATATTTATCGCTCATCTTTGTATTTCTCTCTCCCCCTCTCATGCTCTCACACAATGTCTCTCTCCCCCCACTCATCCCTCTCCCCCCCTCTCTAACTACTTCTCCTATATCTCTCCTCTACATCTATCCCTCTCTCTTACATTTACCTCTCTCTATACCCCCCTCTCCATTTTCCTCTCTCTCTCCCTCTCACACTCTCACACACTCTCTTTAATTCCCTTCTATTCCTTTCTCTCTCTCCCTCCCACACACACTTTCTACCCAACCTATATGTATTTCCCTCTATCCCTCACATACTCTAACATAGTCACTCTCTACCTCCCCTCTTTTTATACTTCTCTCTCCCTCCCACACTCTCTCTCACACACTTTCTATCCCCCCTATATGTATTTCTCTCTCTCCCTCTCATACTCTCACACAAAAATATTTTATCCCCCCTMTCTATATTCCCTCCTCTCCCTCCCATGGTTTAACATCCTCACTCTCAACCTCCATCATTTGTATATYTCTCTCTACATCCCCTCTTTGTCCACCTCTCTCTTCCTCCCACACTCTTSCAGACACACTTTCTATTCCTCATTTATTTCTTTATATTTATCTACCCTCCCCTTTCCTTTATCATCCCCCTTCCTCTCCCAACTAGTCTCACTCACTMTCCACCCCCTCCTATGTCCCTCTCTCTCTCCCCTTCCCTCCCAMTATATCTCCTCTCTCTCTCTCTCATACATCTACCACTCACCATWATCTCTCCCCCCATTCCTCCCACTCTCTCTCTACCCGCTCTCTTTGTCTCCCTCTCCCTCCCTCTCACACATTGAAACACTCCTTATCCATGGCCCCTCTCTTTGTTTCTCTTCCCCCCCTCTCACACTCTCAAATTATCAATCTAACCCCCTCCTCCCTCTATATCTCCCCATCCCTCCAACTATTTCCCCTCTCTTTCTCTCCTACATCTACAACCTCTTTATCTCTCTCATTTCTGTTAGTATCACTCTCATTATATCCCCCTCCCTCTCTCTCCTCTACTCTCCCCCCATTTATCTATTTATATCTCTCTACCCTTCCTTCCCTTTATATCCCCACTTCCTCTCACAATAATTCTCACTCTCTCACCACCCCCTCCTCCCTTCCTTTATCTCCCCCCCTCCCTCCCACTATCTCTCCACTCTCTCTCTCTATGATATATATACACCTCTGCACTATCTCTCCCCCACTTCCTCTCACACTCTCTCTACCTTCTATTTTTTTCTCCCTCTTCCTACCTCTCGCACACTCAAAAACTAATTTTCCACCCCCCTCTCTTTCTCTCTCTCCCCCCCTCTCATAGTCACACATTCTCTTTCTACCCCCCTCCTCCCTCTATCTCTCCCCCTCCCTCCCACTATCTCGCCTCTCTTTCTCTCCTACATCTACCACCTCTTTCTCTCTCTCATTTTTGTTAGTATCAATCTCACTATATCCTCCTCCCTCTCTCTCCTCTACTCTCCCCCCATTTCTCTCTTTATATCTCTCTACCCCCCTTCCCTCTATTTCCCCCATTCATCAGTCTCACTCTCTCTCCACCCTATGCTCCCTCACTCCCTCTCTCCACCTCCATGCCACTATCTCTCTACTCTCTCTCTCTCATACATATACCTCTCCCCACTATATCTCCCTCCCTTCCTCTCACCCTCTCTCTCTCTGTGCTCTCTTTGTCTCCCTCTCCCTCCCTTTCACACACTCAAACACTCCTTGTCAACCCCCCTTATATTTATTTCTCTTCCCAACTCTCACACTCACACATTCTCTCTCTATCCCCCTCCTCCATCACTCTGTCCCCATCCCTCCCACTATCTCTCCTCTATTTATCTCCTACACCTACCAGATATTTCTCTCTCTCATTATTTTTAGTCTCACTCTCACTATATCCCCCTCCCTCTCTCTCCTCTACTCTGCCCCCATTTCTCTCTTTATATCTCTCTAGCTCACTTCCCTCTATCTCCCCCCTTCCTCTCACAATCACTCTCAATCTCTCTCCACTCGATTCTCCCTCACTCCCTCTCTCTCTCCACCCTCTCCTCCCTCCCTCCCTCTCTCTCTCCCTCCCTCCCACTATCTCTTCTCTTTCTCTCCCATAAATCTACCCCTCCCCACTATATCTACCCCCTTCCTCTCACTCTCTCTCTACCTACTCTCTATGTCTCCCTCTCCCTCCCTGTCACACACTCAAACACTCCTTGTCCAACCCCCCTCTCTTTCTTTCTCTTCCCCCCCTATCACACTCACACATTCTCTCCATCCTCCTCCTCCCTCTATCTCTCTCCCTCCTTCCCACTCTCTCTCCTCTCTTTCTCTCCTACATATACCACMTCTTTCTCTCTCTACTTGTTGTTAGTCTCACTCCCACTCTCTCTTTTACTATATTTATCTCTCCATCCCTTCCTCCTTTTCTATTCCCCTAGTTAGTGCATTTGATCTTCTTTATTCATAATCAATGTTTGAATCCATATATATATCCMACCTCTTCAACTCTCTCTCTCTTCCTCTCTCTATCCATCCATCTATTTCTCTCCCTCCTCCCTCCCTCTCTTTCCTTCCCTCCCACCCTTCTCTCTCTCTCTCTCCTCCACTCAAAGTCTCCTCCTCCTCTCTTTCTGTCTCTCTCCCCCTTCCTCTTCCCATTTKTCCTTCCCTCCCACTATATATATGTCTCTYTTCCCCTTCCTTATCCCCTATCACACTCAAACAATCCATCTCTAACCCCTTATATSTTTACCTCTTTCATATAACCCTCTCTCTCTCACTCCATATATCACCCTCCCTCTCTCTCCCCCATTCTCCCCACCTTGCCCACTTTTCATCTATCTAACCCCCTTCCTTATTCCCTCCCCCTTCCTCTCATTCTCTCACTCTATATCCCCCCTCTATATCCTTGTCCCTCACTCTCTTTTTGTTTCCCTCTCTCCCTCTCACACTCTCTTTGATCCTCTCTCTGCATACACCCTCCCTACATCACAAGGAAAAAAATGGCCTATACCTAGACATGTCAAGACCTAGAGATAAACCTAGACATAGAAATACATAGACATGGAAAGACCTAGAGCATGACATAGACCTAGTATATGACCATGGCATAGACCATGACATAGACCTAGACCATGACCTAGACCAAGACATGGAGCTAGAGCTAGATTTAGACAATGATGTAGATCTTGACGTAGACCATGACCTAGACCACGACATAGAGATAGAGATAGATTTAAACAATGACCTAGATATTGATGTACACCATTAACTAGACCCCCCTACATCCATCGAATCCTAGGCATAACTTATACTCAATGCTTAACCCCCTCTACAATCGATCCCTGTGTGTACTATATGTATACCTTTTGTACAACCCTTTCACCCACTACATCCATCGAATCCTAGGCATAACTTATACTCAACCCTTAACCCCCTCTACAATCGATCCCTGTGTGTACTATATGTATACCTTTTGTACAACCCTTGCACCCACATCTCGGTGATCTAACCATTTCTCTATCCTTGAAAAAAATTCCAATCCTAACCCCTTAGGCCTTAGTTTTCCCCATACCCCTATACATATTTATTCATAAAGATGTTTGGTCTATAATAAATTTTATATTGGTTGCATTAGGAGTGTGCACACACTCCTGTGACTTGATTAAGTTGTAGTTGTTGATTGTTTATGCTCAATAGGAACGTGCACACGTTCCTAGAATGGGTTATTGGTGGGAATATTTTGGTGCCAAGAACACTCCACTACCTCATCTATCTCAAGGCCTTCAAACAATAAATGACATCTTCACACAAAAATTACATGCACATGCAAGTTTTTCTTATTTTAGTCTTCTTGCTTGATTCATAGATAGCTTTGTGTTATTGCCAAACCATTATAGGAAAATTTGGAAGACGAATTTGTCTGAGTGCAATTGGAATTGTTGTTTGTATCTTCTTGTGTCTTCTTGGAATTGGAATAAAAATTTGTCCAAGTGCAATTGGAATTGTTCTTTGTATCTATTTGTGTATTCTTTGAATTGAAAGACAAATTTGTCCAAGTGTAATTGGATCTGTTGTTTGTATCTTCTTGTGTATTTTTGGAATTGGAAGACAATATTTTCCAAGTGAAATTTGAATTGTTGTTTGTCTCTTCTTGTGTCATCTTTGAATTGGAAGACAAATTTATCCAATTTAAATAGGAATTGTTGTTTCTATATTCTAGTGTCTTCTTGTAATTGGAAGACAAATTTGTCTAAGTGCAATAGGGGATGTTGTTTGTATATTATTGTGTCTTCTTGGAATTGGAATACAAATCTGTCCAAGTGCAACTGAAATTGTTGTTTGTATGTTCTTGTAATTGGAAGACACATTTGTCCAAGTGCAATTGGAATTATTGTTTTTATCTTCTTGTGTCTTTTTGGAATTGGAAGAAAAATTTGCGTAAGTGCAATTGGATATTTTGTTTCTATCTTATTGTGTCTTCTTGGAATTGGAAGAAAAATTTGTACAAGTGCAATTGGAATTGGTATCGTAATTGAACTTATTAGTTGTGTCTTCTTTTGTAATACAAAGAAACATTTCTCCACTTGGTTGTGCCTTATTACATACTACAAAGACACATTTGTGGTGGGGTGTTAGGATCCAATTTTTCTCTTTAAACATGGGCAACTGATATATTTGAGAAAGAAATTCCTCGAGAAAAGAGAAATCGGTCGAAAAGGTAGAAGAAGAAAGAGAAAAGGAAAAGTTATGTATGTCAAATCGTACAATTTAAGAATAGGGAAATCCAATTTCTAGTGGAATAGTTATCGCTATTGTTTCTCCTCCATCACTAGAAGCAAAGCGCAAGAGTTCATTTGAGAGAAATCCATCCAATATCTTATCAATACAACTTGTTGGGGATGGATAGATGATGGAGGATTTTCTTGGATCTGATTATGCAATGGATGAAATTAGAGAAGAAAATGGTGTACAAGAATCTGGTGAAGAAGTTTTTATGGTGCAATATCTTGTTGGATAGTCAAATGTTCTAGAAACTAGTCAATCCCATGTCCACTCTCCTCCCAGAGTTGAGTCGCCAATGATTAAAGGGGAAATAATTGTAACATTTTTAACTCCATAGCAGGGAGGTAAAGAATTATAGAATAACGGTTTTTCGTCCTTACCTAGATTGAGAACTATGTGATGAAGAAATCTTAAATGTATTCAGGTCGATTAAAGTGGTCTAGCATCACTTGAAGATAGGTTACCTAACTATACTCTTCATTAGAACTCTTATAAAATGATTAGAGAATATTTTCAACCAAAATACGATGTTGTTATGTAATCTACCCCAAATTTCACAAATAAAAATACAATTATTGGGGAAATTAAGCATAAAAAAATACATGTGACACAAGAAGGAAATTCAATATATATCTTATTCAAATAATTATACACACAATGATTGTAATCCACTATCATTACCCATCCTAAAAGGGATACAAGATATTTAAAATCAATCTATCACTTACTATTATACTTCGTAGTAGCATCGCTATTAGAATTAAATCATAACATTAATGTGTTAGTGGCTAGGCCTTTCAAGTTCCATGGCCTAGACATAAATAAAGAGACCCACTTATAATAGGTAATAACTATGATTTATAAAACATGTAGGCGATATAATCTCAAGAGCTAAATACTAGTGATCATGGGGTTGAACCAAGGCGTCATAACCCTCTAAGTCCAAGACCTACGCACTATACACACTAGAACTTATGACATTCAATATTAATATACCATGTTAAAAACAAAACTTACGATAAGAAAAAACAAAGTACTCGTGATCCTGTTAACATACCATTGATCCACGTTACACATATTCATGGCCTTTATGGGGTTCGTAAATCCTTAAAGGTGGAAGTTACCAGGATGGTCTAAACCTAGTCTATCATATCTATGGAATTTAAGCTAGGTCAGGTCCATTAATGGTGTGAGGACACCATTACTCTCCATGCATGACATTGTAGGAAATCCCCCCACTATGGGCTTGCCACTTCGGTTAGCTTCACATGGCATGCTGAGGGTGGTGTACTTTTCATTCTTCTCCACTACCGGTGGGCATGAGGTGCCATTACCCCTCGCAGTTATTCCCTTCTCATTTTGTTACTCTGTGGTTTTTTCTCCCTTGACGGTAGTGTTGTTTGGCTTTGTTGTTTTTCTCCCACAACGGTAGTATTGATTGGCATAGAATGGTAGCATTGGGGCATCTAGCCGGTTTCCCACAGGCGTGGTGGCCACTATTTGAAGCTTTCACTCTTTGTGCATGGTAAGCCAACATTCTATGGGTATAATATTCTTCACGCCTGATGATTTCAATGCAAGGTATTATTTAGGTTAAAGGAAAACGTTCTCTGTGCAATGCGATTATCTAAGCCCAACATTTTTCTATATAATTCTTTATTTGCATTCGAATGTTCTCTATACCGTGCATTCTTTATGTCAACATTTTTCCTATGTAAAGTATTATTTTGTTGAAGGGTTCTTTGTAATGACCCTGCTTAAATAGATGTATAGGATTATTAATTATAATTAATTTAATAATCTAACTTTCCTAAAAAGTTAGCTAAACAATAATTATTTCTTAAATAATTTTAACTAATTAATTATTATTTACTATTTGTTCATGTCTATCAAGGATTAATTAATTATTAATTAATAATCATTAATTAATTGAGTAAAGAATTAAAGGGGTTAATAAGTTTAATTTGTTTAAGACTTACGTATTTGGGAAGGGATAGGACATTAAATATAAGGATACGATATTAATACGGGATAAGATAAGATAATAAATACGAAAGGATAAAATAATAAATAATTGGATAAGGGGCATTAACTATGTGTAGGTAAGGAAGTAAATGGGGTGAAAGGGAAGTGAAGGAGGGATATGAGGGGAGGAGGTTTACGAAGGCAGGGATTATCATTCTATGGGGTTTTTGGGGAGGGTTCTCTGAGATTTGCAGAGGAGTTGAGTTCTGTAGTGGGGAAGGATTACTACAGGGGGAACTGGTTTGCTGGAGGTTTTGGGCACAAGGGACAGGATATCCATATGATATCATGGAGCTAGGAAGTTGTCCTAGTTGGCAGGGTGGAAAAAGGTTTGGGCGGTGTCTGACACAGTTCAACAACGAACAACAAGACAAGCGAAGGGTTAGCATCAGACCAAGGTATGTTAATTTATGTATTTGTTTTATGCAATTTAAGGAATATGATGTGTTATGAGGTTGTCCGTAAGCTATTATGTTTAGCTCAATAAATTTTATATGTTCTGGTGATTAATTTATTTATGCAATTGAAATGATTTATATCAAAAATTTTATTTACAGTCACTACAAATGGTATCAGAGCCCTGGTTCAAAATATGGAACCAAGGGCCTACCTACCTCCCTACCTACTTACCCACCTAACCTGTAAGCCAAGTAACATCGAAACCTTAAGAAAATCCTGAATATGAAAGATGGAGAAATATGTAAGAAATTCCCCATAGTGTCAAGTCTCTCTCCACTTATTCAAGTAACCTTCATGCCTATAAGGGTCTTGACCTCCTGCAATAAGTAAGAAGTACAAAGACTAAAGAGTATTAGGTTAAAAAAATAAAATCTTAAAAATGAAAGAATATAGAAATGCCCTACTTCTGTTTTATTTTAGCAGAGGTTCTTTAAAATAAAATATAGCATTCTAGGTTTAATAATTCAAGGTGGAATTCTAAGTGCAGTAGGCCTGTTCCAAGCCAAAGCCAAAAGGACTTTTCCAAAGTGGCATTTGTTCAAACAAAGAGTTCAAGTCCTGTACTCACTTTA
>SNQJ01S0348363.1:2859-16706 GCA_010110895.2 Picea sitchensis | reverse complement strand
TCAAACTGATAATCATAAAACTTGCTGACTGATACTAGTAATTGGTCCATTGGGCCATGGAGTCAAGCCCGACAAACAATGAAACTCAAACCATAATGCCTCTGAAAATCACATGAAATGGAAAATCTGATCTGAAAGCTGCTACTCTCTGAAACTGTTGCCACTCACCAACCAGTGCATTGCTCTATGTGGTAGATGCACAGTCACTTAGCCAGAGGCCAATAAGGTAATCCCTTGTTAAGTGCTAATTTCACCCACCAATCATGACAATCGGGCCTAAGGCACGAACACACTGTCATAATGAAAAATGATTTGGAGTCGAATCATGACAAGAGTCACCTATTCAAGGCCCAGTGATACTCAACCATGTTAGGTGCGAAACGACTGCCAATGAGGCTTGCAACCATTAAGGTGTTCAACACTCCTGGGTCGCCTGTAGATAAGGTGTCGGTGTCGATACAAGGAAACCTACTGAAAAAGGAGAAATGATGACTCTCCTCCTCCAGTGCGAAGTGAACAAAGTGAATCAAAATATGTGGTGGATCAAATAACTCAGACTCGGTATCATATCCCTATGTTGGATGAGGGGACTTTGTATGATGGAAAAACTCAGTGAAGCAATGATGAAAAGATAGACACAATCACCTCTGTCTTTCATCCTACCCCCTAAACTCTATGCTCAGGTGATGAAAAAGGATCCCTCATCCAGATTGGCAATCTAGGCTGACACAAACATTTGGCATGAGGCCACTGACAAGTAGAAAAAGGCTTCCGAAAAGCACAAAATCTCTAGAAAAGCAGAAGGTCCTCCTAGAAAGTAGGAAACAAAGCAAGGAAATGTCCTAATCTAACACAACTCAAACAACATGCTGGCAAAGGGAAAGTGGGCTAGTGAATCTAGTCTAGACTGAAAACTGGAAAGCAACAAGGGAATCTATGCTAGGCAAAGAAAAGTGATCAAAATGGAAGAAAGAAAAACGTCTAAACTAATGCCTGCAAGTACCCAAAAATGTTAAGGACTTAAGTCTTAAACTCTTCATTGGAAAAAGTGTTTAAGACGCCGCCCATTGAAAGGAAGCTGCATGACATCACCATCCAAATCGGCAAGCTGAAAGGTGTTGGGCTGCACTGAAGCATGGACACTGAATGGACCCAACCATAAACTATCAAACTTACTGTGGTCTCCTGATTTCTCCCTCCTCTTGTCCTACAACAAGACCAAATCACCAACATGGAACACTTTTCCTTTAGCTCTCTTATCAAAGGCTTTCTTTACCTATCTCTGATGATCAATGAAATGTGTCAAAGCCTCTGATCTATCCTCCTCAAGCTAAACTAGATCATCAAATCGACCACTCAAGGCCTTCTCATCTGTAGTGAACTCTCTAATCAACTTGTGGACTGGAATCATCAAGTTAATTGGTAGGGGATCTACGTAAGATGGCAAAACTTCCCGGTGAAACAATGATGAAAAGACAGACACAATCATTTATGTCTTTCATCCTACCCCCATAAACTCTATGCACCGATGATGAAAAAAGGATCCCTCATCCAGACTAGCAATCTAGGTTGACACAAACATTTGGCATGAGACCACTGACAAGTAGAAAAAGGCTTCCAAAAAGAACAAAATCTGGGAAGCGAGGAAGGTCCTCCTAGAGAAGCGAGGGAAACAAAGAAGCTAGGAATGTCCTAATCTAACACAACTCAAACAACATGTTGGCAAAGGGAAAGTGGGCCAACGAATCTAGTCTAGACTGAAAACTGGAAAGCAATAAGGGAATCTACACTAGGCAAAGGAAAGTGATCAAAATGGAAGAAAACAAAACATCTAAACTAATGCTTAGAAGTGCCCAAAAATGTTGAACGGTTTAAACCCTTCATTGGAAAAGTGTTTAAGACATTGCCCATTTGATAGGTAGTTGCATGACATAACCATCCAAATCGGCAAGTTGAAAGGTGTTGGGCCCCAGTGAAGAATGAACATTGAATGGACCCAACCATAAACTATCAAGCTTATTGTGGTCTCCTGATTTCTCCCTCCTCTTGTCCTACAACAAGACCAAATCACCAACATGGAACACTTTCCTTTAGCTCTCTTATCAAAAGCTTTCTTCACCCTATCTCCGATGATCATTGGGGACTCTGTAAAGATGGCAAAGCTGGAAGTGGAAGCAATGATGAAAAAATGGACACAATCACCTATGCCTTTCATCCTACCCCCATAAACTCTATGCTCAGGTGATGAAAAAGGATCCCTCATCCAGACTAGCAATCTAGGTTGACACAAACATTTGGCATGAGGCCACAGGCAAGTAGAAAAAGGCTTCCAAAAAGCACAAAATCTCTGGAAAAGCAAAAGGTCCTCCTAGAGAGCAGGAAACAAAGCTAGGAATGTCCTAATCTAACACAACTCAAACAACATGTTGGCAAAGGGAAAGTGGGCCAACAAATCTACTCTAGACTGAAAACTGGAAAGTAGTAAGGGAATCTACGCTAGGCAAAGAATAGTGATCAAAATGGAAGAAAGCAAAACATCTAAACTTATGCTTGGAAGTGCCCAAAAATGTTGAATGGTTTAAACCCTTCATTGGAAAAAGTGTTTAAGACGTTGCCCATTGACAAGTAGTTGCATGACATAACCATCCAAATCGACAAGTTGAAAGGTGTTGGGCCCTATTGAAGCATGGACATTGAATGGACCCAGCCATAAACTATCAAACTTATTGTGGTCTCCTGATTTCTCTCTTCTCTAGTGCCACAACAAAACCAAATCACCAACATGGAACACTTTTCCTTTAGCTCTCTTGTCAAAGGCTTTCTTTACCTATCTCCGATGATCAATGAGGGGACTCTGTAAGATGGAAAAATTCAGTGAAGCAATTATGAAAAGGCGGACACAATCACCTATGCCTTTCATCCTACCCCCATAAACTCTATGCACCGATGATGAAAAAAGGATCCCTCATCCAAACAGACAATCTAGGCTCACACAACATATGGCATGAGGCCATTGACAAGTAGAAAAAGGCTTCCGAAAAGCACAAAATCTTTGGAAAGTCAGGAGATCCTCCT
The DNA here is from genome assembly GCA_010110895.2 of Picea sitchensis. Taxonomy (NCBI): domain Eukaryota; kingdom Viridiplantae; phylum Streptophyta; class Pinopsida; order Pinales; family Pinaceae; genus Picea; species Picea sitchensis. The sequence continues at coordinate 13,631 of SNQJ01S0348363.1, read as the reverse complement.
AGAAAGCATGGAAATAAAAGCAAGGAAATTTTCTAATCTAACACAACTCAAACAACATGTTGGCAAAGGGAAAGTGGGCCAACAAATCTACTCTAGACTAAAAACTGGAAAGTAGCTACTAGCAAGGGAATCTACGCTAGGCAAAGAATAGTGATCAAAATGGAAGAAAGCAAAACATCAAAACTAATGCTTGGAAGTGCCCAAAAATGTTGAACGATTTAAACCCTTCATTGGAAAAAGTGTTTAAGACGTTGCCCATTGATAGGTAGTTGCATGACATAACCATCCAAATCGGCAAGTTGAAAGGTGTTGGGCCCCAGTGAAGAATGAACATTGAATGGACCCAACCATAAACTATCAAACTTCCCATTGACAGGTAGTTGCATGACATAACCATCCAAATCGGCAAGTTGAAAGGTGTTGGGCCCCACTGAAGAATGAACATTGAATGGACCCAACCATAAACTATCAAACTTATTGTGGTCTCCTGATTTCTCTCTTCTCTAGTGCCACAACAAAACCAAATCACCAACATGGAACACTTTTCCTTTAGCTCTCGTCAAAGGCTTTCTTTACCTATCTCCGATGATCAATGAGGGGACTCTGTAAGATGGCAAAACTTAGTGAAGCAATGATGAAAAGGCAGACACAATCACCTATGCCTTTCATCCTACCCCCATAAACTCCACCGATGATGAAAAAAGGATCCCTCATCCAGACTAGCAATCTAGGTTGACACAAGCATTTGGCATGAGGCCACTGACAAGTAGAAAAAAGGCTTCCGAAAAGCACATAATCTCTGGAAAAGCAGAAGGTCCTCCTAGAGAGCAGGAAACAAAGCTAGGAATGTCCTAATCTAACACAACTCAAACAACATGCTGGCAAAGGGAAAGTGGGCCAACAAATCTACTCTAGACTAAAAACTGGAAAGTAGCTACTAGCAAGGGAATCTACGCTAGGCAAAGAATAGTGATCAAAATGGAAGAAAGCAAAACATCTAAACTAATGCTTGGAAGTGCCCAAAAATGTTGAACGGTTTAAACCCTTCATTGGAAAAAGTGTTTAAGACGTTGCCCATTGACAGGTAGTTGCATGACATAACCATCCAAATCGACAAGTTGAAAGGTGTTGGGCCCCAGTGAAGAATGAACATTGAATGGACCCAACCATAAACTATCAAACTTATTGTGGTCTCCTGATTTCTCTCTTCTCTAGTCCCACAACAAAACCAAATCATCAACATGGAACACTTTTCCTTTAGCTCTCTTGTCAAAGGCTTTCTTTACCTATCTCTGATGATCAATGAAATGTGTCTAAGCCTCTGATCTATCCTCCTCAAGCTGAACTAGATCATCAAATCGACCATGCAAAGCCTCCTCATCTGTAGTGAACTCTCTAATCAACTTGTGGATTGGAATCATCAAGTTAACTGGTAGGACTACATTAACCCCATAGACCAACTCGAAGGGTGCCTTACCAGTTGACTGCTTCTTTGTCACTCTGTCAACCCAAAATGCGTACTTGAGACTATTATCCCAAGCTCTCTTGTTTTTTCCGATTGTTCTTCTAATTATCCCGATCAAGTTTTTGTTGGAGGACTCTGCCAGTCCATTAGCCTGTGGGTAGTAGTTAGCCGAATGGGCTAGAGTGATACCAAACCTCAGGCAGAAAGAAACCAACTCGACTGATCTGAATACATTGGCGTTGTTAGTCGTACTCTTCCTTGGGACTCCAAATTGGGTGAGGATATTCTCCTCCATGAATCGAATAATAGCAGCGGAGGATGATGTCCTGAGCGGAATGGCTTCCACCCATCTAGTGAAATAATCGGTAGTTGCCAATATCCAAGAATGGCCAGCACTAGAAACCTGTGGAATCTGTCCAATAAAGTCCAATCCCGACTGCTGGAAGGGGGCCTCTATTACAACTGGATCTAACGGCAAGGCTGGCAGTCTCTGCTTGCCCTCAAACCTCTGACAAGGCTCGCACGCGCGGATGAAAGTATGATTATCTTTGAACAGAGTCTACCAATAGTGTTTGACACGCATAATCTTATGGGCGGTGGTCCTACCAGAGAAATGACCAGCACACACCCTCACATGCAACTCAGTCATGATCTGATGTGTCTCATGCGGTAAAACACATCTCAAAATCAGCCCATGGGGGCTCCTCCATCCCAAGCGACCTTGCCAAAGACAATACTTAACAACACGGAGCTGCGGAGATCGCTTCTTCGTCTTATTGAAGTTAGAAGGACATGAAAAATTTTGCAAGTAAAAGATAATATCATGATACCAATCGAAAACTTGCAAATCATCAGAAATAAAATTTACCTAATTAATTACCTCAGGTTCCAAGTCCTTCTCAGTCATCAGCGCAACCAATCCTTGACCTTTAATAGTTTTAGCAATTTTTACCTTCAGGTCATACTCTTGTATTTTGGTCACCCACAACCCTCTGTTTCCTGAACACTCCTTTTGAGCCAATATATCTTTGACTCCAGGAAAAGGGACGTATGCTACAATGTGTGAGTTCCAAAAATAAGGCCTGAAATGGGCCAACCCTTTGACCATAGCATAGGCCTGTTTCTCCATGGGCTTGTATTTGAGCTCAGATCCTTGCAAGGACCTGCTCATATATGCAATCAGCTGCTCATGCCCGTCGGTGTTTTTCTGCAATAGAACTCAAGCAATAGTCTGATAAGATGTAAAAGAAAATATCTGGAAATCACGTGCATAATCAGGACTAGCTAAAGTAGGAGAGTGAGAAAGAGCCTGTTTAATGCTCTCGAATGCTTGTTTCCCTTCCTCTCCAAACCATGTCATGCCCCTTCCTTAGCATATCTATGATGGGCTTTATGATCTCTGCAAAGTTGGGGGTAAATCTGCGCACGAAATTTACTCGCCCAAGAAAAGACTGAATACCCTTTATAGTACTAGGCAAAGGAACTTCCTGTATACCACTGGCCCTTTTAGGATCGATTCACACTCCCTCTTTTGAAACGATGTGGCCCAACAGTTTGGCCTCAAACATACCCATGAAGGACTTCTTGGGATTGAGTGAAATGCCCAACTTTCTGCACTTGTCAAAAGTAGCACGCAAATGTGAAATATGATTAGACCTTTTTTTAGAATATACAGTTATATCATCTTGATAAACAACTATGAATTTAAATAAAAAATCTTTAAACGCATGATCCATAGCTCGTTGGAATGTTGCACCAGCGTTTATCAGGCCAAAAGGCATCTTGATGTAAGAGTAAGTGCCCCAAGGAGTGACAAAAGTGGTTTTGTGGTGGTCCTTCCTGGCCACTGCAACCTGGTTGTAACTGGAAAATCCATCAAGTGTGGACATCATCTCTGAGCTTGTAATTGTCTACAGTAAGTGATCCATGCTAGGCAAAGGATAGTTGTCTTTTAAGCATGTCCTATCCAAGTTTTTGAAATCAATGCATACTCTAATTTCCTCGTTCTTCTTCCTTACTGCTACAACGTTTGACACCCATTCAAAATACCTGATCTACTCAATGATTTTTGCTTCATATAGCTTTTGCAGCTCCTTCTGAATGGTTGGGGCAACTTTGGGGTTTATGAATTTGAGTCTCTGTCTGAATGGTTTCGCATCTGCTCGAAAAGGGATCTCATGGTTAAGGACGTTCTGGTCAAAGGTTTTCAACTCGTTATACGACCAAGCGAATACATCCTTGTACTCATGGACCAAACTGATGATCTCTTTTCGTTCTTTTTCTGTGCATGCTTTACCTATCTTGATGTAGCGAGGAGACTCCTCAGAACCCATGTTTATGTCATCAACCTGCGAGGAAACATCAGCTGCATCAATTTTCTTTATTTTATTCAAACACCTATCTGATCTATCAAACATATTCTCAAGAGGAACTAAACCAGCAGGTATATGATTAGATCTCAACTGAATCAATGGAATCTCCTTCTCACCATGCATAAAATTTAAAATTTTCTCTTCATCATCAAAGACTTGCATAGCAGTAATGTTATCAGGAACATGCGGGAGAAAAGATAACTCAACTGGATGTCGGATGTAGGGATTAGCGAGAGTGGGTTCAAACAAAGTGGCTAACCTAGCAAGACCATCAACCTCCCTATTTATCTCTCTACCAGTATGAGAAATATTAAATGTATCAAATAATTCAATCTCATCCCATACCGCATTCATGTACCTTCTCATGCGCGGATGTCTCGCTTCGCATTCCTTGCGTACCTGTTTCACAATCAGCTTGGAATCTCCCTCAACTCTAAGGGATTTCACCCCCATTTTCCTCGCTTTCTTCAAACCTAGCAAAAGAGCCTAATACTCAGCCATGTTGTTAGTGCACAAAAACTCTAAGCGATAAGAAAATGGATAAATCATACCGTCAGGTGCGGTGAAAAATATACTTGCGCCAACTGCAATGTAAGAACTAGAACCATCAAACTGCATGAGCCATACCTGATTGGGCTCGTACTCTGGGACAACAGGAATAGGGGGATCTACATCATCCGTAAGCATGTAGTTACCTAGATCCCCCTCCTTAGCCTCAGGTTCCTTGATATCAGTATACATAAGGTCATTATCTCCTATTTTTGGGTCCTCCACATTGTGGAGCATCTTCTATTCTCCGAAGACACATATTTTTATGTTGTCCTTCATCGGGATGTCAACATAAGTCAAATCCATTTGCAGGGTTCCCCCACATCTRCGCACCATTTACGAGACAAAAGCATTCCCCATTGAGTAGGGCAATCAATGATCACCACATCCATAACCATGCGCCTCTGYGGACATGCAAGCAAGCAAAATTGTAAGTCTTTGATAATACCAAGGCATTCAACTTCTCTAGCATCCATAGCKTTAACATTTCTATAAGGCCTAGTAATTTGCAAGCCTAACTGATTCATTACTTCTAATGTCATAATGTTAGTTGAAGCACCTGAATCAAGCATGCAATTCCTTAAAATTAAACCATTAATCTGTAATGACATGAAAAAAGGCATGTGGTTTTTCTCTCGCCTGCTTGTCCCTAGGAAGATTTCAGGAATTTCATCATTTAGGTTCGCTTCATCTATGGGACAACCCATAAATTTCGAAATGGATTGCTGATAAGAAGGGTTTTTTGCTAATTCTTTGAGGGGAATAAGGATCTTTACCTTGGCTAATTTGGCCTTAATAGAAAAACATGCAAAATCAACATTAGGGGCAACAACATTACCTTGAACTGTTTGCTTATTTGGAGCAGATTTACCTTGGACAACTTGCTGATTTGTGTGTACCACTGCTGGAAACATTCCTTGTTGGCTGTCCACTTCTGTTTTGGTCAAAGAAAGAGGGGACATTTCGCTTGGGACCCTGTGGAGTTGGTAAAAGAGCATTTGTGGCTTGATTTGCTTACTGGTTTGATGAGGAAGGCTCCCTGGAAGTGTGGGGACATTTGGCTTTGTTCCTTCTGACGTACTGTCTTTGGAGCTCTTCTAATCTAGCCATGAGCACCTCCTTAGCTTTTTGGATTTCCTCTCTCCTAGCAGGCCATGCAGCAGGTGAATCTAAAGTGGACCTGGCCTCTTGGTGAAGGGAGGAATCAATTTGAAAGACCCCTCTGTTGTGAGACTAGATTTCTGATGAGGATGCATAGGAGTGCTCTCGAGGGTCTTCCAACTCATGGAGTTCTCCCGTCATGTTGACCATGTGGTCCTCATGACTATCTGATCCTAGGAAGACATGCGCATATTGGGCAAAAAGCTGGCAAGTATCCTCAGGATGAGGCATGTCACATGCTCTATAGTAAGGGCTTGAGAAAAGTGAGTTTTGCCCTACAAAGTTCGCTCCTGGAGCTGGATTGAGGTTTTTAGGGTTTTCAAAATTCCTATGGGCCTGAAAATTTCTCCTCTGCTGATTGAAAGTCCTTTGGGATGAAGCAAGTGGATGGGGGGGTTTATCTTGGACATTAAGCTTCTGGACAAGGTCTTGCAGCAGGTCGACAACTTGGGGATTGCTGGATAAGTCATCCTCCTCTTTCTTTTGTTCTTTCTTGAGTTATAAAGGAGGTTGGGGGAAAGGTGGAGAAGGGGTTTGAGATGCTTTTCGACATTGTGGATCTAGCAGCTCTTGCAATGAAACCTTGCCTTGATTTGCAGTGACGAAATGCTTCTTCATCTTGAGGGCTTCTTTGAAAGTGCCTTCCAAATCATGCAGTTCCTTCTGTTTCAAGAAAACACCAAATAATCCATCAAACTGTTCAATATAAAAGATTAAAGCACTAGCAGGACTAGGTATAACAGTGTGTGGAATCTTATAATATGCTTTCATAAAACGTGAAGTAAATTCTTCCATGGATTCGTTTTCATCTTTCTTAATCAAGGAAAAAGATTTAAGGAGAAAAGCATTGTCCTGTTTGTGAGACCATTTATCCATGAATCTGTCATGAAAAGTAGTCCAACCATCAATATTGTTTGCTGCAAGGGCTTTGTACCAATCTCTTGCATCCAAAGTCAATGACTGCGCAAAAAGCCTCATGACCACATCTTCTTCAGTCACGCTTATGTTTTCTAGATACTCCAAGAAAGCTTTGATGTGGGATTCAACAGTGATGGCATTGTTCCTAGTGAACTTAGGCATGCATTTTCCATAATTCCCAGCAGGAAAAGCTTTCAAAGGGTTTGCTACATTGGCCAAATTCAAGGGCACATACAGGTTGTCCAAATACCATCAAGTTTATACTCATTGGAAGCAGAATTGGACAAGGAGCAATAATATGTTGTCAAATAACTGATGTGAGGGGTCAATAAGATCCTAATGGACAAGAAGTGTCCCATAATGCTGCAAATCTCTCATACTCAAACCTGGAACTGAAACCTCATCCTGTAATAACTCAGAAATCATTGAAACAAGCTCTGAACTCAACTCATGTAAGAAACCATCCTCTAACTGACCAGAGAAAGAATCCATGTGCCTTGTTAACCTCTGAATGATGGTCCTGTGCTATCAAAAATAACCTCTAAATGCCAGCCTGAAAGGATAAACTAGCCCTTTGACCATCCAAATCTCAAAGGTGAGATTTTGGGGTCAACAGGAAGCATAAGAAAAAGTCTGGGGTGGATGAGCTACAAGGGGAAATGAACAAAATCAAGCCTCCTACATTTGATGGTGAGCACACGAAGGATGAGGATGCAAAGACATGGCTGCTAGGCATGAGGAAGTATTTCCAATTGCATAACTACTCTTCCCAAGCAGAAGGAAGAATTGCCATTTATCAGCTCAAGGGAAAAGCATCAATGTGGTGGGATCAATTTGTGCAGGTACAACACATTGATGAGAAGAAGGTCACTTGGAGGGAATTCAAGAGGTATTTCCAAAGGAAATACTTGACTAAGCGATACTATGATAAGAAAATGAAGGAGTTATTTGAACTTAAGCTTGGGAGTATGACCATAAATGAGTATGAGAGAAGGTTTTTAGAGCTGTTGAAGTATGTTTCTTTCATCAAGGATGAACAAGTTAAGATTCAGAGGTACCTGAGTGGTCTGCCATCTTTTTATCAGTGATAAGATATAGTATGACGATCCCAAGACACTAGAGAAAACTATAAGAAGAGCTAAATGCCTTTATGATCATCCAAGAGAAACTTACCAACAAGCTTCGGAAGACAAAAAGAAAAGCAAGATGGAACAAAGGAAGAAGGGAACTAAGCCACCATTCTTCAGAAATAATATTCAAGGATAGATAGATTCTAAAGAACCCAGAATGATCGAAACATTGGGGCAAAGACCAAGGCAACTACCAATCCAATGTTGGGGTTGTAAGGGAGATCATATGTATCGCGATTGCCCTCACAGAGGTGAAAAAGTGAGGACTTTTCACAATGTACAACAAGCTGATACAGTGGGGGACATTGGCAGAAATGTACCTAGGATCTATGCAGCCTTGGATAACAAGCAAACTAAGTTCCAGTGACATATGGTTGAAGTGAAAGGTGAGATCAACAACCAAACAATTGCTATTTTAATTGATTTAGGAACTAGTCATAGTTATCTAGATCCTAAGATGGTGGAAAGATTTCAATTGCTAAAAAACAAGCTTGGAACACCTTGGTTGGTGTGGCTGGCTACAAGAGCTAAAAGAAAAATTATTGAGATGGTTAAGGCATGCCCAATGGACATGAATGGATTGAGCACCAAGGCATATTTGAACATCATACCTTTAGGTTCCTATGACTGCCTAATTGGTATTCCACATGTAATGTTGCTTAGTTGGAGGCTAGGTACGTTACAAAAATGGCATCAAAGCTGATAATGAGAGAGTTTTGTGTGGCGTGCCCCAACCACCCACGTTACAAAGTGGGTATTAGAGCCCAATTTTCAACGCTGACCCTGGATGGGCTGAGTTAGCAGAATGCTGAAGCGGAAACTCGTAGAGAATTAATTTCTGGAATATGTCTGCAACTTGTTTTATTAAATTACTGCAGTAAAATTGAGAGAAATTTCATTGGTAATGTGAAGAATTGAGCCTCTTTGGAAATTTTGAACATAAGAAAATCGAAAAAATTTGGGTATTTTTCCGTATGATGACGTCGGCATGATGTGGAGGCCACGTGTCAGCTGACGTGGTAGAAGAAAGACGTGTACTACGACGGTGGCAGGTACATGTTAGACGGGATGACAATTGGCAAGTGATGTGGAGCCATGTGGCAAGCTAAGTGTCGGTCCCATGAAACTGTGGTAAAATCTTGGAATTTATTAAGTGTTAAGATATCGCGAGTTCGCGTAGATGGAAAAATGGTTATGTGTTGGAACTTCTCGGACGAACTTGTGAAAGGAAGTTACAAGATTATGAGTCCATGAAGATGGAAAAATGGTTAAGTATTGGAACTTCTCGGATGGAGTTATGAAAGGAAAGTTACAAGTTTATGAGTCCGCGAGCCCGCAAAAGAAAAAAAAGCTAAGTGTTGGTAGCGGGTTCATGGAATGTATGAAGAAGAGAGATGACTTAGGTCCACGATGAATCCATTAAGACAGATCGACGACGAAGATCTAATCAAGAAATGATTGGACGGTTGCTGAGCGTTGCTACTATGTTGCACGTGCTAATGAATATTCCTTCACTATTTTTCCACCATAATTTTCAGCTCCGAGCAAACGAATAATTGTTGGAAAGGTCTTGAGGAGTAGAAGAGATCTGTCAACCCAAAATTTCGATTTGGACATTATACATTCTTCAAAAGTGATAAAAGTGAATTATGTAGTAGCAAAAGAGTGGAAATTGCAACTTGTAATTGTTGTAACTATTTGCTCAAGACTCAGATTGGGGCATGAGGAAGGTTGTTGGAAAGTTGTTTCGAAAATAAATGCATTTAAGGAATCCTACTTGAGAGTAGTGCATTAATATTCTTCATAATTTAAAACAAAGAATGACCTGCAATCTAGTTGATAAATATTTTGCAATATGCTTAATTCTAACAACAATTATTGCATTCACATTCTTGCAGAATTAGAGATACAAAAAAACAGACTTTAGTTCCTACACGAGAACTAGAGACATGGAGGATGCTCAAGGGTTTTACAGCCATGAAGAAGAAATTGGAGGTTTGCATGCTGACATGGGTAATGCTGAGACCGAGTGTAATGGGAGGAGAGACAGGCAGGGGACTGTAACTATGAGAAGCCTGCAAAAAGAAGTGCAGAGCTATAGGGTCAATAATGAGAGGATCATGAAGGATCAAGAAGAGATACTTCAAAGCCTAAATATGCTACAAAAGCAAGTTAACAAGGACTCTGGCACCAAGCAAGCAACTAGTGCTAGACATGTATCAATATCAAGATCCCATAGCAAAAGAGATGATCATGGGAATGATAGGCAGTCAAGAAGCATGAGTAGACACCATCATTCTCCGAGGCATTCCACCATAAGAACTCATGCAAGTTCAGGTCCAAGGAGTAGCCCAAGTGTGTTTCCTGTTTGGAGGCAAAGGAGAAGACCTGAGGAAGACATCTTGTAGGGTGAACTCAGGAAGATTAAGCCACCAACTTTCAATGGTGAGCACAAGAAAGGAGAAGATGCTGAGGCCTGGCTGTTGGAAATGAAGAAATATTTCCCGCTGCATGATTACCCAACCCGGGTAGAAGCTAGAATTGCCACCTACCACTTGCAAGGGAAGGCAGACATGTGGTGGGATCAACTTAAGCAAGCCAAGAACCTTGATGAGAAAAGAATTTCACGGAGGTAGTTCAAGGGATATTTCCAAGAGAAATATTTGTTCAAGCATTACTATGAAAGAAAGATGAAATAGTTCTTTGAGCTCAAGTTGGGAACCATGACAATGGAGGAATATGAGAAGCGGTTCTTTAAATTGTTGAAGTATGTTGACTTCATCAAGGATGAGAAAGTCAAAATCCAAAGGTTCCTAAGTGGGTTAACCTCTTTCTATAGTGATAAGATTCAATATGACAACCCCAAAACCATGGAGGAAACCATAAGGACAACACGACATTTGTATGAACATAGAAAAGGAAGACCAATTTTCCAAAAAGCTTGGAATGACAAGATGAAGGATAAAAAGGATCAAAGGCAAAAGGGTTTTAAGCCACCCTTTTTAAGGAATAATTTCCACGCTAATCAACACGGTCAAGTTGCACAAAATGAACACAAGACTACAGATTCATTTGGAAAAAGACCAAGGCAACAACCAATGCAATGTTGGGGATGTGGGGGAAATCATCTACATAAGGATTGCCCTTACAAAGGAGAAAGAATGGGGACTGTCCACA
>SNQJ01S0347869.1:0-13133 GCA_010110895.2 Picea sitchensis | reverse complement strand
TATATAACCCAAGGGTTGGGGCCAACATCAAAACTAATTTTATTTGTGTTAAAACCTAAAAGCCTATAAGGAAGAGGAAAAAAGTAAAAACTAAACAACACTAATGATAAAAATAAAAAACATAAAGGTTGAATTGACCCAATCATTTCCATGTGATAACATTGGCTCCACAAGGGATGGCATGCTCCCTGTGAGCTGCCAAGAAAAAGAAGCTTCAGTGTATTATCCTAGGGATATGGGGTCATTTATTCAATAGAAAGGAAAACAAAAATGATATTTACAATGGAAGGGAAAGCCACTCATGGTTTAAGAAAAATAATTCTTCAAAAGATGCCCATTAACTAGGCCACCATAACCTTCAGAGTCTTCAAAGTTTTGGAATTTGTAAGTATTATTTTGAAAAACTTCATAAATCTTGAAAGGACCAATCCACAAGGCTTCAAATTTACCATGTTTTCCTTTGTCTTGACTTGGTGCATCCCACTTGAGCACCAGATCTCCCAGCTGGAAATCTTCTTTGTTTACATTCTTATCAAAATATTGCTTGATCTTCTGTTGAAGGCTCTGTGTTTTATCAAGGAGCTGCTCTCTGGTCTGTTGTACTTAGACTAGATGATCCCTCCTTCTGACCATATCATCTAGTTTTCCTTGTTGATCCTGAAGGAAATTTTCCACAGGAAAGGCAAGCTAAGTAGGAAAAATAGCTTCAATCCCATAAACAAGTTGAAAATGGGAAATACCAAGTGATCTCTTTATAGTGACTATATCATCCCATAAAGAAAATTTCATCTTTGAGTCCCATGATTTCTTTTTGTCCTCCAGTAACTTCTTGATGATATTTACAAGGCTCTTGTTAGAAGATTATGCTAAACCATTTCCTTGGGGGTAATAAGGGGTATAATGAACTAATTGAATCCCATACTTCTCACAAATCTTCACCAATGGTTCAACTTTGAAATATGCAGCATTATCAGTAACAATATTGCTTGGACAACCAAATATTGACATAATATCTTCAAGAAAACCAATGATTACCTTGTGTGAGGCACTCCTTGTAGGAATGGCTTCTATCCACTTGGTGAAATAGTTAGTTGCATTCAAAATCCACCAGTGTTGACCACTTGAAGATGAATGAATTTCCCCAATGAAGTCAAGTCCCCATGTTGGAAAGGACCATAAACCACCACATGCTTCAAAGGAAAATATTTCAGTTGTTGATTTCCTGAAAACTTCTGACATTTGTCACAGGGCCTAATATTTGCACAAACATCAGTAAAAAATATAGGCCAAAAATTCCTAGTTTTGAGGATCTTATATGATGTGGTTATCCAAAAATGATGATCCCCAGACAAGTTGTCATGAAAATCAGTCATGGTTTTTTGAGCCTCATGTGGATCTAGACATATTAAGAGAAACCCTAAAGGATATTTCCAATACAACATGTGATCAATGAGACAATATTTGATTTCCTTTAGTTTAAAATCTCTCACCTTGTTCTTCTCCAAACCATCAGGAGGCTGTAACTTTTGCAGAAAATAAATAATGTATTTGTACGAAGTGCATTCTTCCAAGCTGGGACTGATATGTGATTTTTTAACAAAGATATCAATTTGCTTATTTTCAGAGTTTAGGTTCATGAAATTAAATCCCAATGCTTTTCAATTTGATTCAACCAACAATCTAGATAAACCTTTCCCTTTTACTAATTTAGTAGGCTTCATTTCAAGGTCAAACTCTAGAATTTTGTCAATCCACTTGCTCCTCTTTCCATCTATATCAGGCTGGATAAGTATTTCCTTCACAGAGGTTGATGGGACATATGCAATAATCTTGGAATTTAGAATAGATACCCTAAAGGATTTAAGGTATTTAACCAAAGCATAAGCCTGTTTTTCCATAATATCATACCTCATCTCTGCATCCAATAATTCCCCACTGAAAAAGGAAATGGGTTGCTCCATCCCATCTGTGTTTTTCTGAAGAAGGACAACAACCAATGTGTCATGTGAGAAAAAAAATATATTAGAAATTGTTTTGAATAATCAGGGCTAATGACAACAGGTGCCTTAGTCAATTCTTTTTTTATTTGATTAAAAGAATTTGGAGCTTCAAAAATCCATTTCACCCCATTTCCCTTTCTAAGCATAGATGTGATACACTAAACCAATTCAACAAAGTTAGAGATGAATCTTCTCAAAAAAAATATTTTACCCAAGAAATACTGGATCTCCTTCTTAGATATAGGAAGAGATAGAGTCTTAATGACCTCTACTCTACTTGGATCAATCCTTACTCCTTCTGCTGAAATAATGTGTCCCAACAAATTGCCTTATTTCATAGAAAACAAAGACTTATTAGGATTGAGAGATAGCCCAAACTTTCTACATTTCAAGAAAACCTTCTTAAACTGATGATAATGTTCCTTATCATATCTTGAGAACATTGTAATAGCATCCATGTAGATGACCACAAATTTTTCCTTCTCCCCAATGAAGGAAATATCCATTGGTCATTGGAAGGTTTCTCCTGCATTCGTTAGACCAAAGGGAATTTTATCATAAATAAATGTGCCCCTAGGAGTAGTAAAAGTTGTTTTCTCTCTATATTTAGGTAGGAAAGAGATCTGGTTGTAGCATGAGAAGCCATTAATCATAGAAATCCTTGTTGAACCAGTCACTCTCTGAAAAATATGTTCCATCTTAAGAAATGGATAATTATCTTTCTTGGAACTTCTATTAAGATTTATGAAATCAACACAAAGTCTGATTTCACCATTCGTTTTCCTCACAAGGAATAGGTTGGCCACCCACTCAAATTACCTTAAAGGTATGATGATCTTAGCATCAAGCAACTTCTTGACTTCCTTTTCCATAATAGGAAACAACATGGGATTTATCTGTCTAATTTTCTCCCTAAATGACTTGGTCTCATCTTTCAAAGGGATTCTATGTTCAATGATGTTTGTATCATAAGTTTCTAGATATCCATATTTCCAATCAAATACATCAGCAAACTCCTTTAATAACTTCACATACTCATCCCTTTGCTCCTTTGATAAACTGCTAGATAATTTGACAAACTTGGGATTTTCCTTTGTAACTAAGTTGCATTATTTCACATCATCTTCTTCATTTGAACCTTTAGCCTTCACAACAACATCATTTCTGTCAAATAATCTCTCCAAAGGGACCATCCTTTTGGATTATGGTTACTGGTTAGTTGGAAAATCTTGTGGTATGCAATTTTATTCAAGAAAATATCAGCATGAAGGCTTTTTGTATCATCATGACCTTGATCAATGTGAAGATTAGAAAACTCTTCCACTATTTCCATAAATCTCTTAATCTTGAAATCATCCTCAAATACCTTCCAATTTTTGACATTGTCAGGTATAGAGGGTCTATATTTTACTTCCACATCATATTTGAGCTTGGGAGTCAAAGGGATTTTAAAGTTACTTGCAGAAACAACCAAAGAATCTACCATAGTATTTTCTTCTCTTGGAAGAAAAGAGATGTTAAATGATAAGAAAAAATTATCAATAAGATTCCAAACTTCATTTCTGTAAGTCCTTAACTTGGGGTGTTTTTATTGATACAAATTTCTAACCTGATACACAATTAGTTCAGCATCCCAAAACACTTCTAACTCCTCAATATTCATATCTTTAGCAACCCTCAAACCCAAGACAAGAGCCTCATACTCTGCTACATTATTTTTAGTTTCAAATTCTAGTTTATAAGACAAGGATATGATATCTTGAGTTGGGGAGATAAAAACCACTCCAACACCAAAACTTTCTTTGGAAGAGGCCCCATCAAAAAACATCTTCCAAACTAGGGTATTTTTAGGAGGTATCTCACAAGTTTTAATAGGTTTTTTTATGATTTCAATAGGTGATTGAGGAGCATCAGTGAGTTGTCAGATACTATATCCTATATCAGTGTCAACTACAAAAATTGGATGGTTTGTAGGATTATCTTTATCACTGATGATGTAAGCTAGTTGTGCTTCCCTATAAAGACTTATGTGCTCTCCTCCAAATACATGAATAGTGGCATATGAAAGGTACATATGAAAATTTCCCTCCATTCTCTTGATCTGATATCTCAACAATAGCATCCCAAACTTAGGGGGGCACCAACCACCATAATATCCATGACCACACTCTTCATGGGAAATTAAAACAAGGTGACAACTAGGCCTTTGATCACTCCAAGGAATTTCACTTTTCTAGAGTCAAATGAGTATAGGTCATGATAGGTTTTAGTAATTTCTAGACCTAGATCATCCATGAAATTTTTAGGCATAAGGTTATGAGATGCACCTGAGTCCATCAACTAGTTGTGAAAAACTTTATCGTGAATATTCAATGATGTGTAAAATGGAGGAGAAGAGTCATCCCTATCTTCTACCAAATGTCCCAATATGACTATTGGTTTTTCATCTTGTAGGTTCATTGAGTTTGTGTAATTGTAGGAAGAATCGAGTTGCAGCATCTTCAAAATATACCTTTTGAACTCTTCATTTTTAATCAGTTCTAAAAATGGTACTGGAATTTTTATCTTTTGAATTTCATTCTCAAAACTAAAATAATAGGGAGATTTTAAAATCTCCTTAATTTATAGAACATGGGTCTTAATCATTGTTTGCTGGTTTTGTTCCTCTTTTTATTTCTTGCTAGAAACCACATCCTTAGCATAATTTTCTATTTTGTTGGGCTGATCTTATGTACTAGGCTTCCCATCCTTCTTTTTTGACGTTAAGTTGTATTTATTTTGGTTTTCATTAGATTTCCCCCCTTTACTCAATTCATTCAACTGACTATCCATAAGAGACTCCTCATATGCAAACTGAGTTAGATGAGGGGATGGGGAGGTATCACCCACACAATAAATTTTTGGATATGTTTCTTCATCCTCTCCTACTTCATCCTCAACCATGTTATTTTGAAGAGGGGCTTTAAATTTTTTGTCATCCTTATTTCTTTGATCTCTTTGAAGGATCTGAGGGGAATATTTTGTCTCTTTGCTCCTTATTCCTCTATTACTAGTATTTTGTGTATTTCTACAATTTTGTTTTCCTTCAAACATCATTTTTTGCATTTCGGCAGAAAGTGATTTAACCATTTTTGTTAGTTCATATACTTGAGGGTTAACACCATAAGAATTAGAGGTTGATGCTTCAAATCTATTTTTTCTCCTATCTCTATCAGATTTTCCCTTGAGTTTATCAACTACCAATATATTTGATTCTACCTCCAAGGATGCATATTGCATATGACCTAGTGAGGTATATCTCCTTTCTCTCAAAAAGAGGCAAAACTCAGGGTCGAAAGAACTGGCATAGGTTATCTTGGAAGAATTTTCAGTAGGATTAATTTCTATGGGGATTTTGTTGTACATTTTATTAAATCTCTTTAAAAAATCTAAAACAAATACCCCTTCTTTTCTCTTGAGTGACCCAAACTCTGTAATATAATATAAGAAATCTTTCTTATCTCCCCAATGCCTCAGAAAGGCATCATCCAGAGCTTCAATTCCAACAATAGATCCAGGAGTTAAACCCCTAAACCATTTCCTAGCCTCACCATCAAGGATTTGTACAAAAAAAGCTCATCCAAACATCATCATTTTCAATATTGATATTTCTATCATAGCTATAAAAGGTTCCAAGCTGTTCCTTTGAATTTATTTCCTCTTCCCCTATAAACTTGGGCATGTACTTAAGATAGTATCCAATTGGGAGAGCATTCATAGGCTGAGGCAACAAAAGAGAGGCATATTTAGCAGCCACTATGGAATCCATCCTATTTCTAGGAAGGTTAACGCATGCCATTGGATTGTAAATTCTAGGAGAATAAGGAGGAGATTGGGTCTTGATTGGTACATATTCAATATTGATGATGTAAATCTTGGGAGAAGGAGGAATATAGGATGGATACGTTTCATTTTTCACAAGGAGAGGTTGAGTCTTGGAAGATGATGGTGTAATTTCCAAGGGAACTGAGGTTTCTACTTATTTGCTCACAACAATTTTAAGAGAGGGAGGAGAAGGAGAACCTAGGGTAGGAAAATCCTCTAAGCTCTCAAGTCTAAACCAACTTACAACATCAGGTGAGGAAATAACTTTAAAACTTTCAAAACTTTCTTCTTTCAATTTGGGAGAAAAAGAAGAATATTCCATAGGGAAATCTTCAATATTTAAATTTCTAGAAATTTCAATAGAGGGTAAAAGAGGAGTACTGGATACAACTACTGGTGTTTTAAAAGTGGAATCGAGAAAATAACCAGTAGTACCTATAACAATAGATGAAAATCCTTCTTGAGAAGATTTTCCTTTCTTGATGATCTTCTTTGGGTCAACTTCAGGGGTAGCTAGAGGTAGATGTGGGGTAGACCTCATGTGTCTTCCTTTAGGAGACACAACTAAAATAGTGGAGTGGCGAGGTGCAAACTGAATTCTTCAATGTATTGATTATTATGCACCTTTAGAATCAATATTTCTTTGTCATTCAATACCAGAGAAATGTTTTCAATCTGTTCCCCGACATTGACACCAATAATGTTAGCACTGAAAGTTACACTTTGACTGCTAAAGTGAAATCTCAGTACCCATCAAAAGGTTTATGAGATAAGTTTTAAAATGTGGTGTCAAATAGATAAAAATTAGTTCAAAAATGTCAAAACATAGGAAATTCTAGATGAAATGCATTAGCAAAAGAGGCATTTTTTAACTTAGATCATGTGTTTTAGGATTAGTGTGGATAGAAGGAAGACTTAGTAAGATAAATGAAGTGATTTTACCACTAGCATCAAGATTTACCAGTAGAAAAAGGAGAGAAAATATTTAGATACAAGAGCTTCTTAAATCCAGGCTAAGAACTCTGAGAAAGTTATAACAACATCACAATAAAACTTTCATTGTAATACAACTACAAAACATCATTTAAATCATTCAATGATAGTAAAATTTCAGAGTGAGAGAGAGATAATATGGCAAGAGAGAAAATTGACTTCCATTAAAAAAAAATCCATCAAGTCTGATACATCAAACTAGATTAGGCTCTGTTACATTAATATCACCAAAAGACTCTTTTACATCAACCCTTCGAATCTACAACATGTCTTCTAATTCTTCTTTTATAGCCTAGATAGGGAAAAATAGCATACAATGCGAGTTTCATCCTCTAAAATAGGATTCTTCCATCTTAAAATGAGCTAATTACACCTGTACAAACTGGAAATAACAAGATGATATAAAAAAGGCTAATGTTGCCAACTATCCTAACACATTAATATTGCATAATGAGGTGTCCTTTGAGCACATTCCTTTTCTTTCTAGGTATCCTCCAACTTTAACCTCCAAATAGTTGTACCATGCTCCTCTAACCATCTGGTGATAATTGATCCTCTTGAAACCATTAAAATAGGAGTTCGCATCATATCCTGTAGCGTTGATTGTGTCAGCCAGTTCACAGTGAATTTTGTAGCGCTTTACTGTATAAACTAGTCTGCAGTGCCAGGCATTGCGAACTATCTTGTAGATACCCAATTAGTCTATTTTAAGCCCAAAAACACCCAAAAACTTTCTTGAGAGTTAGGTATACCTGTAGAAGCCTCATAATGTGGTGTATGAGTGAAAAAAATAGTTATTAGAAACATAATTCCTCAAGCATATTCAAGAAGAAAGGAACAATCATTTACAAAACTGAGATTTCTTAAGATATTTCATCCATTAATTTTTGAGCCTAGAACTCTTCCTTGTGGCAGCTTGGGCCAACATATTCAAGTTCCTTAAAAGGTTTCAACTCCAGTTTAAGTCTTTTGATTTGAGCTTGTAAATCCTTGTTCTGTCTATATAAATTCTTAAGCTGCCAATGGAGGGGCATAGATCTCTTTGTTGTAAAACTAGCTTTATCAATAGTTTCAAGATACATATCCATAAGATCCTTCAACCTTTTTCTCTCAGCCAACCCTTCTCCCTTCAAGTTAGCAATCTCCTTTCTAGCTTCTTTGAGCTGTCTATTCAATCTTTTGAAGGTGGGGATTTTTGGGGGAGTAGTTATGTCTATGAACTTAATATGTTTTTCAACAACTTCAACTTTAAATTTACCCTTTCTCTTGATGGGAGCTTCTATTATGTCCTCTTTTTCAACACTTTCCTTCTTTGTTGATCACCTGGTGAAAGGCCTCCTAGATTTAGCTTCAACTGTAATAGCTGGTGAGGGGAAGAGTAACCTCCTTCCTTTTGTGCCTGTGACTCTAGTTGATGGAGTTTTTGTTGTATTTGGAGTTGGTTTGGGTGAAAAATCCCTTTGCGGAGAGTAATGAGATCCCCCTTCTTCTTCTTGTTCCTTAGGATCCTCATCATTTTTAGCAATGTATTTTCTCTTCGTCTTCCTAGTTGTCTCTGTGTGAACAATGTTGTCATCCTGAATAGGACTCTACACTTTGGATTGTGGAGTAGGAGAAACATTCAATTGAAAATGTTCAAAGGAAATTAACTTCTCCTGGTCAATGTTTTTCTTCTTCAACTCCTCCATTACAATAATTTTAATTATCCCTGAGTGAAAAACACTTGTATCAACTTCCTTGGACTTAGATTAGACCATGTCATCCATTTTTCCAATGCTTCTAAAAAAATATAAAGGGAGATTCATGAGGTATTTCCTGTGAATTGCAGCAAAAGTCTAATGTGGTACTGATAAATCATATTGAACCTACCCTCACAGGTGAAATATATTTGGATCAATCTTAGAATCTTATCAAATCCTTCAACCAGGTGGATCCTAGGCACTCCCTTTGATAGGTTATCTCCTTGACATTGTGGTTTAAGGAATTCTTTGGAGAAGGTTTCATTTAGATTCATGGCCTTAAACCATATTTCACCATTACTTGTATTTCACTAGCTGCTACTATGGTTGCTTCAGATACTTCAAGTTTAGGAGTCCCAGATTTAGTTTTGGTTCCATCAAAATTCAAAGCAAATTCTGTAGCTACCTCAGGGTGCCCCCTCTACATTTTATGACAGAAATTGAAACATCCCACTCTTTGGAAGACCTCCTTGATCAAAGGTTCAACAA
Source organism: Picea sitchensis (assembly GCA_010110895.2). NCBI lineage: Eukaryota > Viridiplantae > Streptophyta > Pinopsida > Pinales > Pinaceae > Picea > Picea sitchensis. The sequence goes on along the minus strand of SNQJ01S0347869.1, from coordinate 4,048 downwards.
CAAACAACTACATGTCATAGGGTTTAGTCCTCAAAATTCCCCCACCCTTGTGAGCCTTCTTCTATTGTGAAGTATCCATTGATGTTATAGGAAGAAAACTAAACCAACAATTTGAGTGATGCAAGAGGCAAAACATGAAAACAAAGGATTTAGGGTTTGATGGATAATATCTTTCAAAGGTTGGTTCTATCTAAGGATTTAGAGTCTTTCATCCTATTTGACCTCTAGGCTAATGAAATGGTAGCTGATAGTCGGGAAATGAAAGAAGACTACACAGGAAAAAGGAGATACAAGGAGAAAGCTTGCTACAAAAATATTGTTAAAATATTGTGTAACTACAAAGAATATTCTTATCCTCTTTTGTGGATAAAGATAAAATATATTTATTATTGATTAAATCAAATCCCCTTTTGCGGATTGATCATGTTGGGCATTGTAATTGACCAAATCCCCTTTTGCAGATTGGTCAAACCCTAATTGTAATAGGATAAATAAGAAGTCAGCCCCAGAATATATTAAATGTGGTTATAACCACCCAGAAGAAGAAGTTGGCCCTACCAATGAAGAGACACTTCCACACGTGCCATATTTGTATAAATAAGGAGGCTAGTGCCTCACTTAGACATACACTCACTTGTTCATTAGAGCACAAGTATTGAAGGAAGATGCAATTACCAGTTCCCGGAAGAAGGAAGAGAAAGCGAGGCGCATTCTTGGGAGAGTAATTTTTGTGTTGTTTGGTTCATTGTCTTGGCATTGTATTGACTATCTATATTAAGGAAGTTTTGTTGGGTTTTCTTCCCCTTGATGGTTTCCCAGGATAAATTCTTGTGTACTCTTATGATTGTGTTTCTCTCAGTGATCCTATATATGTTATTGTTATCTAGTAAATTGAAAGTAACCTAATAATAGCAGAAACTTTAACAAATATTTTGTTCAATACTTCACCATCACTTTTACAAAATTCATAATAACTTTACCAGCAAAAGTCCCTTTTTAAAATTTCCAAAATAGATAGACTTGAATTAGAATGGAAATCTTGATGGTAACTAGCTGGTACAGGTTCTGAGGTAGGTGAATAACAATGCTAAGTTGTTGCATAGAGTTTGTATCACCAAAAAGGGGGATTCACAATAGAGTTCGCAACATAAGCATCAAAAGCCAAATATGGGATAGACAAGGTGGCCTAACAACAAGGTTTTTTTAAGATTTAGTGAAGGCTAAGAGCTCTGGAACTGGCTGAGAATTTTGATAACATGGGTAAGAGAGATAGCTGGCAGTGTGGATCACAAGTTCGCAATGTCTCAGAGAAGAAATGATAAAAAACAACCTTTACTGTCTTTCAACATAACTTAAAATGATCATGGAGTACCTGGAGGTTGAGGATTAAAAATTAATATGCTTGAGATTGGAAGAATCCACCTGCAACTGGTCTAACCTCCAACTCACTTTTCTCTAGATAGTTCGCAGCAACTTCTGTAGCGCCTGTTCGAAAACACCAGTTTTTGCAGCGCTGATCTAGGAGCAATTTGAAATCTTGGAAAACCAGTTAGAAAATATTTAAATGATGAAATCCTAGGTTATTTCCTTAAAAAAATAAGTGTTTAAAAAAAGGAGATTGACTGACAAAGCATCATAAGTGAAATTATCATGATGAAAGAAAAGTGTACTTGAGATGCGCTGTGAACTGTTTGATAAGATGGAAACGTACAAAAAGAACCTGATTTGACCTTCTAACAGGTAGAGGGACAAAGTGGAGGGGTTTTAGTACATTTTGGAAGTCGTGACATGTCTGGGGGTGGTGGAGGCATATGGATGATGGCTTGTCTAATCTTTTCATAAAGATGAAGATATAACCCAAGGGTTTGGGCCAACATTAACACTAATTTTATTTGTTCTAAAACCTAAAAGACTATAAGGAAGGGGAAGAAAGTCAAAACTAAACAACACTAATGATAAAAATAAAAAACCTAAGGGATGAATTGACCCAATCAATTCTATGTGATAACATGGATCCAATGGAACAACAACCTTCAAGTCTTGTACTTTGAATACCATCTATATTTTCTTTAGATCAATGATTGCCTGATTATCAAATTCCCAATAGTGCTCGATAAGGTGTACTACCATATACTATTTTGATCACTTCAAAGTCTTATATACTACACAATCCATCGATATTGATACTTACTCCTATCATCCTTCCCATTGGAATGATCTTATGATGGTTTACTAATCTCAACTGGATAGGTGACCAAATTATTTTTGGTTGGCCCATCATCTCCCAAGTTTGTCTCGGGATAATATTTACATCGGACCCTAGATCCAAAATTATATTGTCCATTTCCTAATCTTCTATCTGTTGATTGAGTTGGAACTCCCTATTTTTTCACTTCTTACTATGAACCTAGTTAACTGCTTCATGTGAGAGAGATTTCTCTTTCTCTTGGGAACAATGGTCAATCATTCCACGCAGACTACTTAATGCAGATTCATCGTTCATTAATTCTAAACAACTTCTTAAGAAAATTTGTAAACTGCATACCTTTTCAACTTTTTTTTCTAAATGGTCATATACTAGAGGCATATCAAACACCAGTGGTATATCATACAAGGGTGGCACAGTCAAAGTTGTTTCTATCTAGTCTGTTCCCATCAATTATTTTCTTTCTTGCTGGTAGGTCTCTTTCTCTTTCCTTGGATAAAAAAGTGGTAACGTATCAGTTTATTTCCTTACCCACTGGTGGATTATATTCCCTTGATCCATTGTATTCACTCCAGTTCTTATTCCTCCACGCGTAACTGCTGCTATCTTAGGTTGTTCATACCATGCATTTGCTTCTATCATCTATACATTTTTGTTTCTCTTTTCTTTCCATTTCACGATCAACTATGGGAAATCCTCTGTCACATGGTCTAGTGCTCTCCAATATGTACATGTCATGCATGAATTCGAGCAGTCATGCACTAAATGGACAAGATGATTACAATTTTAACATATAATAGGTCCGGACCAAATCCTCCTCTTCCTTAGCCTATGAATCCTCCTCTTCCTCCTTGATTATAACCTCCTCCGGGAGTATTAAATTGTGGAGCTCCTCCTTCTGCTTCTTCACCTTGGAATCTATAAGAATCTTTAGTGGGCTCTCTCAAATGGTCCAATGTGCGACAATCCTTCTCATCGTTTCCGAAGGACTTACAAAAATTACAAATAAAATTACTTGCATTTCTCTGGTATTTTTGCATTAATGGAAAATTATGAGGGTAGTGACTCACCGTCTTTCAAATTTCACACCATAACCCTAACAAATTTGGGGATCCTATATCCAAGTATTCCTGGAATGTTGGACACTCATATTTATGATGGATTTTTGTTTTATAGGTGATACACTAGACGTCCTCATAATTTTCTTTTTCTTTCATAATTTCATGTAACCCAATAGTAAGTGTGACCATCTATGATTGTACTTGATCCATCCCAATGTTATTCTGTCCTACATGGGACTCTTCCAATTTCATCACAATTTCCAGAGATTTCGACTGCGTTGCAATATTATGTTGTGTCAAAGGGTATCATATATGTAGCAATAAACCATTTTATATGTTGTTCATCCAGAATCTGGAATGTTATCCAATCTTTCAATATCTTAAACATTTTATCAGAGTCCTGTTGGGCCCAAGATATGATCACTTTTATGATGGTTATTATACACTTTTTCCACATGTACATATGCGGTTTTCATCTTTTAAAGGATCTTTTTGAAGAATTTCATGATAAAACGGTATGATCGACACTCGATACATATAATTCATGTTTAATTATTGTATAAAGTATAATTCATCATGTTTTAATTCTTCCAAGAGATAATTCATGTTTTTCTGGTGTTACAGGGAAAAACACACTACATTTCTAGATCCGGCACTTGATCCGACACTCATTCTGTCACTCGTTCCAACACTCGATTCGACACTCCATCCAGCACCTCTTCCTGTACAAAAACATAGGGTGACTTGTCGATTATGGCATTGGCGTCCAGTGATGGGAAAA
>SNQJ01S0347487.1:0-15934 GCA_010110895.2 Picea sitchensis | reverse complement strand
CATCCCATCTTTTGTCGGTTCATATTACATGTATTACGTTTTGGTGGAAATTTGATAATTAATAAGTTAAATTTTCGTTGTATTACATGTATTACTTTTAGGTGGAAATTTGATAATTTAATATTATCAACTTAATAATTTAATTGGAGATACCAATCATGAATGATTTAAGAGATACCCATCATGAATTCGGTGATACCCATCATACTAGCACCAATTATACATAGTGATAATTTAATAAGTTATTGGCACCACTTGTAAGCCAATGTGCCATTCATATTTAATATGTTTCATTCACATTTAATATCTTAATAGAGAAAGAATGATTCACAGTCTTGATTAGGGTTAGGGTTTGCTTTTGAGAAAGAATCAACAACACGTTCCTTAATGTCCCAACCCGAACGATATACAATTGGCATATATCGTAGGCCATCTCTTCAAAAAGTTCAGGAGTTTCAAGAGTACCATCTTTTTTTAGCAATCCATACGTCCAACCATCCTTCATAGAGGGATTGATCAGACATGTGGCTTTTAGCTCTAGGTCATAGTCGAGGAATCCTCCTCATTCAATAGATAATTCTTGTTGGATTCCTTAACCTATCCCCTTCAATATCTCCCTCATATATCCATATGAGTTTAAAATTGTACCATAGCTAAATAAACTAATGCAAAGAAGATACATTTAAATTCATGACGGGTATCTATGAATTCATGATGAGTATTTTAGGTCAGAAGTCTCCATAAGTTAGGTCGTTTTTGTATGCTACTTTGTCATTTATCTATTCCTAAATCTAATTTCATCGCTAGAGATTCCATTCCATAAATTTATGTGATGCCTATTAAACTATTAACAATTTGGTGCAATGGCACTTCAAGCTATATGGGTGTTGGTAGAGAAACAATGGATTCATTTAGTTAACTAATTTCTATCATTTTGGGCGTTGATGCTACTATTACTTCTTAATTTTTTTTGAATTATATTATTGATGTTGTTTGCATTGTTTCTGTTTGTTTGGTCCAAGAATATAAATTGTAAATTGTTCAAATTTCAACAAAATCAAGTCTACAAATATTCCATAAATGAACAATAACAATAATATTGAAGATGTAATAAATCGACGAAGACAACGAGTTAGAAGACATGCATTGAATCAAATGCAACGATTCATTGAAATTGAAAAGGAAGAGATGAGGATGTAGAAAGACGAGAGACAAAGATTGCGACAACACAAATTACTGAGGATAAAAGGGAAAAACAATGAAGAATGGATCATGAAAGTAAAAGACTGCAACTACAAAGTATGAATGAGTATCAAAGGGAAGGACAACAAAAAAGGATTCAAAAAGAAAAAAGAGTGTGTTTCCAAAGAATGGACGAGGATGGTAGAGAAGAACATAGAAGTCAAAATAGAGATCAAGTAAGAGTACATCACAAAATAAAATGGAGAGGTTTCGACAATGTGTTGACAGATACTGAACCTTTTTCTCAAATAGACATCAATTATGAAAATCATCAACCAATAGTGCTAGATTATGATGAACTTCAAATGAAATATAATGTACTAGTGATTTCATATGAAGATAAAGTTATTGCACCTAAACATTTTCGTGAAAGAATTGATAAATTGGGTCGTATTCAAATATTCCATGTGTGTGAGGAGTCATATCCTAGAATTCAAGTGTTGAGTACTAATACACGTCCAATGTGTACCAAATGTAAAAGAGAGTGTACGATTCATATGTTTTCATCTCAAAACCATATGAATCCAGGGTTGCAACCTTTGGTCCTTTCAAGTCTTATACAAGTCAAAGAGATGTTGATGGCACGAGCTAGTCCAATTTTGTAGGTAATTCATTCAATAGGTGGGAAATACAAATATAGAGGAAACACCATCAATTTTTTTTACAAGAGGTTAAATATTTTCCAAGAAATTACGTCGACATATTAAAGACTTGGATTTAATGATTGTTGTACGAAAAAAAGGTCGCCAAGATTCAAGCTATGATTTCACTATTAGAAAAGTAGGTGTGCTCATTTAACCATAGACAATATATCAATATTGTCACTCAACCATAAGCTGAAGCCACCCCCGAGCACCTTAACCTTGACAGAGAATAATTTTGGAAGAAAACCCTAGGCCCAATAGCCAATGAAGGTAGCGTATCACTCTCCAGAGTTAGCATACCAAGCATAAATTCCAAACCATAACCAAGAGAGAGTCCAAGCCTAAAAACAAAAATACAAGTTGCAGTAGTTGCAATTGGAGCTACTCTCCAGACTTGCACACAACTAAATTTCTGCAGTTGCCAGTGAGTGTATGTACAAATGAGCTCTAGCATCCTGTATTTATACTACTCTTTCTTAGTTGTCTGGTCCGACTTCTCTTTCTTGAGGCTAAAGACTCAATATTAATTATTTTCTTTAGCCGACTTGTCTTCTAGGGTTATGTCCAAAGCTTTAGGGTTTCTTTTTTCTTTCCAGTATATTCTATTCTTGTAAGGGTTACATGTGGAGGTTAATACCTCCCACATATACCATAATATCAACACTCCCTCCTAGCTAGGGAGGTATTGAAAACAATGGTCATGAGCACAAACATACCATTCAACTGGTAGCATCATCATAGCCACACCGACTATCTCACGATAAAACCACGAGCACCATCATCACTATCAGTGTCATCTGATAGCATCAACTACATCATCTCTCGAATCCAAACTCCATCTGAGTAATCAGGCATGATGTTGAATATGTCACTCACTCCACAAAGTGATACAAGAACTATTCTTTTAATACAGACATATGTCCTAGAAGAATAACTGTTCCAATAGATGCTGGAAGACACACCATTGGATATAAGGACTATTCTTCTAATCCGGACCTATGTCCTAGAAGAATAGCTGTCGTGGACCATTTTCCGCCTGGAGAATATCTGTCCACCAACACACTAACTATCCATCTAGTTGGTAATAATTTCCAACACTACTGATAGTCTTCATGGTAATTAGAACATTGTGATTCAATAGAACACAACCGTGTCTATCCATAGTAGTACACAACTACTATCCAGTGGTACACAACCACACCAAGTAGCACACTTCTATTTAACCAATGACAAATAGTCACAACCAGTGGAACACATCCACCATAGTGGCATACAACTATTTTCCAGAGACATACAATTTCCACAGTAATCATATCATACGATATCAACCTACATAAAAATATCTTGATACAAACCGAGTCATCTGGGCCATTCTTCCACTCACATCTATGAGATATGGAAGAGCATGTACCCTTAGGAGGTAAAAATGTCATCCATGGGCTATCTAGAATATTCTTCTCAAGCATAGAAGAATAATTGTCCCTGATTTTTTAGCATGGACCATTCACCTAAATAGGCCATTCCTCTGGCACTAATCATAGTGGAACCTGGAGAGAATGAGTCTATCCTAGGGAATGCATGTCCCTGATTGTTGAACCTGGACCATTCCTCTGACACTAATCACAGGGAATTCATTTCCACGAACCACAACTTGTTTTTTGAGTATGCAAACTTTTCATCTTGGGAAGAGGATTTACCAAAATATCTGCTATATTCTCATCTATGGAGATATATTGGAGAACCACTTCTCTTTTCTGGACTTCATCATGAAGAATATAATTCTTGATCTCAATTTACTTTGGTATGTCATGGAACACTGGTTTTCTCTGAAGGCTTCATATAACTCTGATCATTACAATATATCATGGTCGAACTCAACAATTTTGTTTCCTGCTAGCTCATAACATCGTGTCAAGGCTCAAACTGAAACATATCCAAGTAGCACTTCTTCTATCATCATGAGAGTTTGCCATGGATTAGCAATCCATCATCCCATACTTCTGACTAACCATTCTGATACACTATCTATGTTATAGAAAGTTTTCACCACGCTTCTTCTATGTACGAGATACTCTGCATCAGGTTGTTTGAATCCATACAAGGTCTTATTATATCTACATACATGGGTCTCTTTCTGTTATAATCTTCTTTCTCACTTTCTTTATTTGGGAAGAACAATCTTTTACATGTAAATTCCAATCCATATATACTGCTAAGATGTCGTTATAGTTTTTCTGCTTCCTTCTGGAAGAACCACTGAATCTCGCAATTCTTCCATTCACAAGTCTCATTTTCTTACATACATTTTTCTTCATCATAACTTCCATTTCTTCTTCTTGATTGCTTCTAGTGGGTTCAAACCAAGATGGTAGTCTTGTGATTCTCGGTATAATAACTGGTTGTTCTATCTTTTCTTTCTTTCTTGGAATCTTCATGTTCTTCCTCATGTTTTTCTTTAGCTCTTGGGTCCATGGATTATTCTATAGATTAAATTCTCTGAAGATTCCAACTTCTTCCTTTCATCATAGGATCATGGATGTAGATGGATGACCAAGGATACTTTAAGGCTTCTTTTCGAAGAAGACTTCTTCTAGAGTAAAATTGAACATGTGTTTCTTATCATGGCTATTATTTTTCAATGGGAACATGGACATATACTTTATAATCATTAATGGATCATATCATTTAGGATTAGCTCCCTCCTAATCCTTGCTTCATGAATGAATGCATGCTCTTCTTTTGGAATTATGTAATTAGCTCCCTCCATCTAAGAGAGTCCATGCTTCCATCTGCATCCTTATTGCCTTCTACAAAGTGTCACATGTCTTTTTCTAATTTACTCTTGATTGTTGAATTCTTTCTGTTTTGACTTCTTCTGGGTCTCTTCAAGTTTGAATCTGATTTCATCTTATTTGGAAGTTGTTACTTATATAATCTCTTCCACAAGAATTGTTACCAAAGATTGTCAACGTACTTCATCTTTTCATGTGTATTGCTTGACTTATAGTCATCGTGATTGTAACATCCTGCTCTTGCGCACTGAGCGAACTTATTCTTTGATGACACTTGCTCGCAAGTGAACCGGATTATTATGCTATTAAAACATTTGATTTTGATTATGAGTCATTATGGGTTGATGTCATGTTGTTTTCTGTATTGACATAGACAAGTGCTATTGAATTGGTTTTACTGAGTGTGCAGGATTTCAGACCTCGAGGATGCAGAGGCATCGATGGAACCCCTTGGAATCCGGATCGAGTTGGGGAGTGAACCATTGGGGTTTGATTGTTTTATATGTGATATTAGTGCATTTGATTAGATGATATGATATGGATATATTTCTGACATGATTCGTTGATGATGTAGGCTGACGATAACTTGCCTACCAGACTCACATGTGGAGTAGAGAGGTCATGCACGACTACCAGAGATGTTGAGGGAGAGATGTGGACAACAGCCCTGCCACAACCTACTAGCACTTCCGCCATGGATCGAACTGTAGGTTAATGATTACCTAGTTTGAGAAGACCCACGATGTCGTGAGGGCCGACTGCGACAGTCGCTCACGATGATTCTAAGGGGGGCGCAATAAGGTAGGGGCCTTATTCCTTAGAGGTCCTTAGTCTCCCACAAGATCACCTGACAGAGTATTGACTCCAGGGGTTTTTGATGTCTACGAAGTTAGTCAAGAGGCGAGTGGGACCTTTGGAGCACGTGGTGCATTCTGAAGGGCACATCGCGCAAGAGAAACAGAAAGAGGCGAGTGGCACCCTTGGAGCACCTAGTGTGTCATGAAGGGCACGTCGCGTGGTTATTTAATAATTGGATAAACCTAGATGGATTTAGGACAAATAAAGTGTTAAGGAAGATTTGAAACCTTTCCCTTAAAAAATGTCGCCCAACCTAGGAAAATAAGGTCTAGGTCTAAATTTTACTCGTGATAAAATTTTATCTTTTAATATATATATATATAATAAATAATAATGATGATCTTCATTAATCTTGTGACAAGAAGGGGGTAAGCAATTAAATTGATTTATAAAATCTTTTGGGATAAAATTTAAAAAGGGGAAATAATTATTTTACTTATTATGCTAATTAAAAATTTATTCATTAGAAAGAAAAAGGGGCAAAAGATTAAGTTTCTGCACTTGCCTTTTTGAGTTTAAATAAAAAGGGGAAAGAGGGAAATCTAAAATAATTAGGAAACTAGGAAAAAACAAGAAACATAAAAAGAAAGGGGAAACACAAGGAAAAATCAGAAAGTCTAACTTACTAAGGTATCGAGCATTAAAAAACCTTCTAAATTAAACTGAACTAGTAAATTAATAATGGGGAAAGTCATTAAAACCTGTAAGGGAATTTGGGGATACCTAGGAGTGATTCTAGGAATGACTCTAGGTGGGTGAGGGAAATAAGGGTAATTAATTAATTAAAGAATTTAGTTTTTGGAGGAATGAAAATGATGGGTGACACATGTACGGGGATGATTTTTATAAATTAATTTATTAAACATTAAATAAAATGAGATTTTGGGAAAGTAAGGGACTTCGAAACTCTATATAATGGAGGGAGGAAAATGATGATGGATCTCTTCTGTTTTGCGTAACGTTACGCTGCAAAAATCTCTACTTGACTAACTTAGCTTGTGGGAGTTGGGATACCCAGCTCGGTGAGGAGTGGTAGCTCGGCCTTGCGAGGCGAGATGAGAGCTAGTTGATTCTCTGGTCAGTGTGCGTGGCCCCTTTGCGGCTCGGGGAGCTACGGGGGAAGAAGAGTACCCCTAGCGTTGGCTGGGAGGTACCGGTGAAGTCTCATCGGTTGACAAGTGGGAGATGCACGAAGTGCGTGGGACATTAACTCAGAGCGGGTGATTGGGCAACGGTACACTTCCTTTAATTCTGCATGGTAGATTGTTAGTATGATTTATGCTTTTAGTTTTGCATGTTTAATTGGGTAAGGAAAATGATTGTCTTAGCATTATAGTTGATGATTGAAATTTTCCTCATAGCCTTTAGCTCGATGTTGATTTCCCATGGCCTTCGATCCCTACATGTCTTGACAGTCCTGTGGTTTATTGATTGTGACGTTTGCAGTTTATTTTTTCCTTCGTCCCTAGCTCATCAGTCCACGCCTGAGTAGTCGGCCAAGAGCCTGATCTACGGTTGTCTCTTCGGCGTTAACATACCTATGGATCTCAACGACTTGCTTTTCTGTGCGTGGATGATGAGCGAAGGATGTTCCTGTCAACCATCTACCCCTTCTGATTGTTCTTGGTTGAATGATCGTCTTTGCGCCTTCCTTGTGCATGATTGACTCTTGCGTTTGATGGTTTCTTGTGGCGATCTTCTACTACCTTCGTTGTTCTTCCTGGAGTCATCGCCTGCATTTCTTAACCTTGGGATAACAACGAATTTACCCCTTTTTATGGCAGCGAATTCACACCTAGAACAACTGCGTTTTTAAAGTGCGAATTCCTTTTAACTTTGCATTCTCCCAACCTCTTATAATTGCGAATTCGTTTTTATGGGCATGACTGCCTCTATGATTTTGTATCCCCTTTTTATATGCCTTGTGACTGCAAGACTATTCTTTATGACTATGTGATTGCTTACAACAAAATTCAATAGATGCAACAACCCTTATTTAACTCAGCAATATTTATCAATTGTTATTCAGCGAATTGTTATCGAGCGAATTGTTATAGGGCTTCAGTTTATTTTATTATATTGGTTCCAGTTTAAGGTACAACGGTTCGACTCCATAGTTAGCAATGTATGCCTATCAATGACAACTATGATTATTGGACTGCGTTTTTAATACATTATTGCAATTATCATTTTCAAAACTCAGCGATTTTTTTCCTTTATTTAACTCAGCATTGATCATTTCTACACTACGATTTAGATTTATAACAGCGATTCACATATTGTTTTACACAGCCATTCCAGATTCATTGTATTACACAGAAAATCATTTATATGACAACGGTTTAACCAACCTGTGTTATCATACTTATGGCTTGCATTCTTTTTCTGCATTATGACTTAAATTCCTGGCAAATTTGCCCTCTGCGTTGGATTTAATTTAAGGCGAATTGCTCTGCGTTCTCATGCTTCAGAATTGTTTTTCTCTGCAATATATGTATTACCCTGATGTCAACTTAACTCAACTTGGGAACCACGATTCCCTTACCCTGTTTGACTGCAAGAACTTGACAATGATGGGACAGCGAATTGTATTACGTTTTGCATAAATTTTTACAGATGTATATGGTCTGTCTGCGTATTATTATAAGGATATATAATGCGCTGGATGAATGATCTTGTATTGCTGCATGTTTTTAAGATAGATGGTATAACGATCTTCTGTATGACAGCACCTGTATTTAGATAACAGCCCCACTTAAATAGATACATTTAGTGCATAGCAACGCTAACCATGCGGTAGATTTAGGTAGCGATTTCTGGGGAGGAATAAAACAGCCAGCGACTAATTGCAGTTACAGAAAATTTCGGACACGAATTGAATTTTAGGCAGCGAATATATATATATATATATCTACGCCAACTTGATCATCAGATTCTTATCCTCGTGCCAACCATTGCTTTCGAATTACTATGCGATTTGATTGAAAGGGTTCACGATTTTACCTGTTAAAAGGTTCCTACTGAAACTCTATGAGCCTCCTTTTCAGAGGAAGATTTTCAGGCTCACTCTCTCCTATAGATGATATTACAGACTTCCAGCCACCGTTTGCTGAAGGTAACTTGTTGGATGTGCGCACGCTTTCCACCTGACAGCAGCCTTTCAGGCACAGTTCTCCCATCTCGTGGAGAATGTGGGGACACTTTCAATCTCAAACAGGAAGGAGATGATAAGGCGCGTATACCTTGGATAGTGGGGTGTGTCGCCTCATTAAGTCTATCCTTGATTAAAGGCAAGCACGTTGAGCTTCAATTCCGTGCACTCGTGTTCTTTAGTTTATTTTGAATTTGTCAAATCAGTTAGAGTAATTCTTCTTTTTACTTGTAAAGCGACTGCTTGTAATCTTACACAAAAATAATTCATGGAGAATAGAAGAGCGATGAGTTGCTCGAGCTCGTGACGTTCCAGAATACCATAGATTGATCTCGTGGGCCCGACCATGTGGTTGACCATGTGGTTGTGGCAGGCAGTAGATGTGCAGGATATTCCTTTGGAGGAGATTTAACCTTTTTGACAGCGATTTACAGATTGTAGACAGAAGTATCAAGGCATTCATTGTTAGAGATAGACTGTTAGTTATAGGTTTATAGTCACAGTGTTAGTTATAGGTTTATAGTCACAGTTTTTATGAGGTAGATTTTTAGATTTTAGAATGCTTAGAGTTCGTATTTAACTCTGAGTTATCAATGCCAGACAATCTTTTAATTTTAGATGGCTTTAGCATATGGTTAATAGATAGCCTCATCATCTATTTTATAGACAACCAGATAAACAATCAATAGACATCGTTATATAGTCTATCAATCAATGGACTTGTCTTGGTGCAACAGTTCCTTAGATTTATTTGCTTCTAAACTTCGATTGATTTTAAACATCGCGTTCACCCATTTTCATGCATCACATGTCGTTCGGAGTTGGCTTGTGGCTCCTATAAATCGACCCTTGCACAATTTAAAGTACTAAAGGTGGTTACTCGACGTCGGAGTATAGCACAATTGTTTAGGGTTTCATCTCCTGTAGATTCGTTTTAGTTGTGACAGTTAAGTTGGCACTTCTGGCGTGGGGCTTTTGTGTCTTGGGTCAAGGGTTTAGGACGGTTTAAGTTTGCGCCTCGGTTGCTATTGCTCTTGACGCATTGTGGCGGTATGATTCCTTAGGATGGGATCAATGCATGTTTGATAGAGAAGCGAGTACGAATCGGGCGGGGTCGTGCGCTTGTGTAAGGTGAAGTGGTTGTTTTAATTAAATTTAGGTACTTGATTTTGTAACGCCTCATTGTGTTGGTCGCACGCCGTAGAGGTGTCTTTTTATGGGTCGTCGAAGCCGATGTGTCGGGTGGTATCCGATTTTATCTGTCTTTGATTTTCACAAGTTTCACCCGATGCTTGAGGTACTTTGGCGCTGAGTCGTTGTTGTCTGTTGCCTGTTCTGCGTGTGAGGTGATTCGTCGTCAATTTGTGTGGTCTAACTGTTGTCGTCGTTGCCTACCTTGCCAAGAACAAAAAAAATAAAAAAAAATATAACTTTGCACTTGCTTGCGTCGCTTGTAGTCGTAACGATAGGGGTCGTTACAATGATAGAAATACTTATCTTGTTGTTCTTCTGTAGGTGTTGTTTTACTTGAACATGTTATCTTCTAAGAAATAGATATACATGATATATACATAAACAATGTAAACATGGTATGTACAAGAACTTTGAAGAATATTGTTACCTTTACTTAGAAGAAGAAATCCGTTTTATCAAACTTGGCCTTCTTTGAGGGTTCCCTTTCTTCGACAACAAATGCTTTTTCTGTTTCCTTCCTTTTATTTAACTGAAGACAGTGGTTCATGTAGTGATCGTATTTTTGACAGTTGAAGCGTTGTATCTTTGACATATCATTTTCTTGATTTGGTTTCTTCCTTAAGCCAAACTTCTTCTTATTCCTGAAATTCTTGAACTTTGTTGTGAAGGCTTGATCTTTGTATTTATTTTAGGATTTCTCTTTTTTGTTAATCCTTGATTCTTCTTGTGCACATCAAGTCCAAAGTTCTTCAAATGTGGGATACTCCTTTCTTGTGTTCATGCTTGTAGAAAAAACATCCCATGTCTTGGGAAGGCTATTGAGTACTATATTTACCAGTTCCTTCTCTGAAATGATTTCTTCAATAGCTTGTAGTTAATCTCTTAACTGAGAGATTCTTACAAAGTATGGTGTTATGTTGTCATCATCATTCATTTTCATGGCACTCACACCTATAGTGATTAACTGAAACTCTCAGGGCATTTACAAAGGCTTTTGACATGGGGCCACGCCAACTGATCAACAATACCTACTCCACCGATCCACTACCTCATCAGGCGACACAAGGTTTCTAGAAAAATCAAAACTACCTATGTCGTTTCTCCACTACCTCAATTGGTTGAGGATCATAATAGTTATCTAAACGACAGTGATGGTAACCTCTTTTTACAATTTGTTTTTATAATTTTCATTGAAAATCTGATAAATTTTTTAAAAGAGAATGGTGCGTAGATATTAACTATTGAGATTACAAATTCTAGATGCTATAGGACTTTTTGAGAGTGTTGAATCCAATTTTAAAATAAAAAAATATAAATTTGATAATGAAAATTTGCAATTCCAACAATTATTCTATGTCTAATCTTTCTTGACTAGCCACAAAAGTATGAACATATTAAAAAGAAAAAGGAAAAAAGGTCTTCCCCTTACCAGATCAAAATCCTCTCAATCCAAACTAGAGAAATGAATGCCCGATCTTATAATTCCCGATCCTACCATCGCTCAAGTGGGATTGCACACTAGAAAAGCACTAGTCATTTCCAGTCATTTCCTTTACGGAGGGATGATATGAAAAACATATTCATTCGATAATGAAAATTTGCAATTCCAACAATTCTTCTATATCTAATATTTCTTGACTAGCCACAAAAATATAAACATATTAAAGGGAAAAAAGGTCTTTTCCCCTTACCAGATCAAAATCCTCTCAATCCAAACTAGAGAAATGAATGCTCGGTCCTACCATCACTCAAGAGGGCTTGCACACTAGAAAAGAACTAGTCATTTCCTTTATGGAGGGATGGTCTGAAAATATTGAAAGCAAAATGAATCTGATATTTAATGTGCACTTTGTTTTCATAAAGTTAACGACGTTGGTGAAAGTGTTTATCCCTAAATATTGAAGTCAATGATCCATTATTATAATGTGGTAATTATTCATTTGTCTAACAACTTATAATAGTTTTTTCAAGTATGCTCAAATTGRCAAGTCAGTAATATTTATTGTTTATGACATTGTTTATGACATCCATGACCAAGTTGAATTGGTTAATAAGCTAGCTATAAGATCCCTGGTAATAAAGAGTCTCAAGTTTGCATGGAAATTCTCTTATTCCATGGTGTTGGGATTGAAAGTGGCTATCTCAAGAGTCGAAATTTGGAGAAAAATAGACTACATTATTAATATGAGAAGCATATGGGACTTTTATGGTAACATCCATCCTCTTATGTGGAATTGTATCTAATTTTCATGGAATAAATTTGTATATAAATTTTGATTAAGATATCAAGTCATAAATGGTCATGTACTGAAAATACAATAAAGGTAAAAATGATTATGTCAAAGAATTGTATATCGAATGTTTGGAAGGAATTGTTTGTATTCACCACTCTCAAGTTCAGATCTAGGTTCAAATCTATCTATGATGACATTTGCTCCTTGAAAACGTATATGATTATAAAATCCAAGGTCTAATTAAAAAATGTCATATTCAGATTTGGTTGATTTTGTTCCATCATATGTTATTAATTTTGGTTGATTTTGTTCCATCATATGTTATTAATTCAATATGTTTCAATCAAAATTTTACACAATAGAATATGTTTATTGATTTTGTTCCATCATATGTTATTAATTCTATATGTTTCAGTCAAAATGTTACAGAATAGAATATGTTTAATTAATATGAGACATAATGTAAAGTTCAAATTAGTCAAATTAGTTGCATATGATAGGGAGAGTGAGGCCACAACAAGGAAAGAGGGAAGGCAATCCATGGGAAACGATTCCCTGCCATTGTTTATTTGATAGCTCACCAACATCTATGACYATGTGTTGTTAAATGAAATTCCTTATTATTATCGGAAGGCATGCATGCTTTCATATAAACATACATATAATAGTTAATTAAGGCATGCATGTTTTCATATAAACATACATATAATAGTTAATATTTTGAATGGAAAGAAACCTTTTTTTTATTAAGGGGGTGGTATTTTATTAGTCCATGGGATCATTCATATTTGAGCTTGAGGTTGATTTGCTTTCATGTAGATATCTAAATCCTGTAACTATTCCACATACACCTTAAAGGAAACCACTATGATATCAATATGTTATGTAAACTATGTGTAATGTCTTCATTTTGATCCTTGGAATATATTGGATCATATTTGTATAAATTTTAAATGTGTCGTTTAATGATCTGATCTCATGAAGCCATGCGAGATTAAATAAATGACCTCGTGTCTAAATGATGTTCATTTGTATTGTATTCCTAGTGCAAAAAACAAAGGTCAAGGTATAACTTTTCTTTTTGTAAATAAAAAGAAGAACCTTATATTATATCAGGAGTGTACAACTGTGTTTTATTTGGCAGCCACCTGTTCCACCACAGAAGGGAAACCAGAACAGGTGGCTCCAAGCGATGATATGTCTATCATGGATGAAATACAGTTTACAAAAATTGTGCAAAAAGATGAAAGTATCAATAGGAATAGCTAGCCTAGGGTTGGCTTCATTCAAATCCGCCATTACTAAGATAGTTACATAACTATGAAAAAGAGTGAAGATGTAATCACTATTCATTCTAAAAACTGTAATTGACAAAAACTAGAGTCGGGGGTGGGCCGCGTCAAGCCATTGGGGAACCTGGATGTCCATGAGAAGTGTAGACCGGGACAAACTTCTGCTTGCATGTGTGGTAGCGTGCTTGAATTGGGGCGTCTGAGAATGCCTCAAACAACATATATAGTCACTGGTTGACTAGCCATTGGCCATGCACTTTCTCGTCCTTTCGCTGTCAGATGTGAAAGAGGAGCTCAAGATGCTCTGCTGCCAGATGATAGGTATAGTGTGAGCCCTCCTCTCTGCCACTTGTGCCTGTGTCTTCTACCATAGTTGGGTTCTCCCCTGCTTCTATGAATTTCCAGCTTGGAGGGATTTCCTCCACCACAATGTATCCTCCGTCCCCCCAGTAAGGCTAGTGGCCGGGGGCAAAAAGACTACGGAGGCATGCCTCAGAGGGTGGCCCTATCTTGTTCACCAAGATCAGGCCTAGTTGCGAAGCTGAAGGTGGCTCTGTTTCAACCAAATTCGAACCAGGAAGTTGAACTGGAGGTGGTGCCTCCTCTTTGACCTTGTTGAGGCAATGAGGTGCCTCTTCCTTCGAAGTGGTAGCTGGAAAAGATGGGGCGACAATGGAGATTGCACTATGGGGGACGGGGTCTCCGTTTTTGGTATGAGCAAGGAAGTCCGAGTCTGAGTCTGGAGAAAGGGTGGAGGAGTCTCCATTTTTGGAGTGCATAGGGTGGTTTGAGTGCTTCTAGTGTGTTTATGGGGGCAGCTAAAATGGGCAAGCAAATCTCACTAAGAGGTTGTGAGTCGGTTATATTGGGTGATGGAATTCTTGTTCCTAGTGCCCCACCTGGGCTTGCCTCGCTCACGGGGCATGGTGGAAAGAACCATGGGGTGGGGGAGATGCATGGGGGCTATGGGGGGGTGGTGGTGGTCGGGGGAGGCTCAAAAGGCACATAGAGTGCGAGCAATGAAGCCAGGAGGGCCGAGAATCACTGTGAAGAAGTGGTAGCTTACAACGAACAGGATAAAATGCGCGCCTTGGTCATTTTTATCACCGTTGGGTGCCATTGATGCCCCTCCCATTGTCATTGAAGGATGATAAGACTGGTTCATGCACCTGGTACCAGTGGTCTGGCTGGATTGCTCGTCCGAGGGATCCTCCAGGTGCACTGAGTTAAATTCCCTCATGGTGTGCGCCATGGGGAGTTAATACTCCGGGGGTGGCGGCTTGGGACATTAACTCCCCCCACCATCTATCCTTGCCAGTGGTCCCCCTCCTCTTGCCAAGTGTCACCCCATCCGGGTAAGGCCAAGGTATAACTAGTGAATGGCTAGGCATGAAAATATTGTAAATATGCTATATGGATGATGTAGTAGGCTTGCCATGATGAAATCGTGCTATGTAAATATTAACATTAGAATATAATGAATAGTGGTGCAAGATGGTTGTAGAGAGCACGAGATGTGCTATAATTCCACTTAAGGGGAGGAGGAAAGGGGGCTTATGGGAAATTAATCATTGCGATGAGAGGCACATTCTACAACCCAGTATGGGGGAGATGTGTAATTCCTTCCATGCTCAACCTGGACACATGTCCCTTTAAAAAAATTAATATAATATTGAGTAAATATAAAACAATGTCGAATTAAATGTAAGTTTAAAAATAAATTTTAAATGCAAAGATATATATATATATATATATATATATTAATCAAATTTGTTTTGAAATGTGAACAATATCATATCGCTATCTTTGTTGCGTTGTGGTCTCTGAGATGTTGAAAATACTTATCGAAAGTTTGAAGTCATCTACAAATTATAAATGGGTACATTGTTTTTGGTTTTTCAATGTTATCAGTTGAATTAGTAGTGATCTTCCCATCCCATCTTTCTCCAGTTCGTATTACATGTATTACGTTTTGGTGGAAATTTGATCATTAATAAGTTGAATTTTCGTTGTATTACATGTATTACTTTTGGGTGGAAATTTAATAATTTAATAATTTATAAACTTAATAATTTAATTGGAGATACCAGTCATGAATGATTTTAGAGATACCTGTCATAAATTCAGTACAAATACCAATCATCACCTGGAATACCCATCATGAATTCAGATATACCTGTCATACTAGCACCAATTATACATAGTGATAATTTAATAAGTTATTGGCACCACTTGTAAGCCAACGTGCCATTCATATTTTTTTTTTTAAATAAAAAAGGGTAGTTCCTGCTATATTATAATATCTCAAAACTTTGACAAAATAAACAGAGTCATGGCACCGTCACCAAAAAATGATGCCGGTAACCGGAAACCAGCATAGGTGGGAGGTAACTATCAGTTATATAGTAATACAACTATGATAAAAGAGACATATGTCCTGCCCTGAGGAAACCAGGACAGATGCCTAGAGTCCAGATAAACTTAAAGCATTTGCACAGTAAAACTAAAAACCTATAAAACATAAGAA
>SNQJ01S0347466.1:0-11468 GCA_010110895.2 Picea sitchensis | reverse complement strand
AGTGAGGAGAATAGGTGATGGGGACAAAGTAGGCTGCCAATGGCCTTCCAACATGCTAATGGCATATCGCATGTCGAGGCACCCTCATCGACCACCGTATGGAAGATATTCCGTGTAAAAAAATTTGTGGGATGAGCCACTACTATATGAAACGCTACGTGGTAAGGAAGATGAGGTTTTAAGTCAGTTGGATCTAACATGATGGTACCCAGATTACAAGTCTTAGTAGGGCCCAAAGAGGTTAACAAGGCTTTCCTCTAAGCAGGGTAGATTTGGAGGACCTCCAAAGCAGACATCACACAAGGGGTTTGTGATAAATCCTCCAACACAGAGTAATTCTGGGCGGCCCTTGCATTGGGGTTGTGAGAAGCTTTTTTAAATGCACCCTTTGGAATGTGTGTCATTGTTTCTCCCAACGTCTTCTCAATCTGTAGAGGAAGAGATGGGATATCATCTTCTTTACCCTTCTCAGAAGTGCTTGGTTTACTATAGTCGTGCACTCTAATCGTTATGAAAGCATCAACCTTAACCGTATATACATTCACGGATGAGGGATTGTTTGGAGGAGGGTAGGTTTCTTGGCTGCCCCCTTCTGTGCTTGTAGAGGCTTGAGTTAAATTTTGCCCATGTTGAAATGGATTAGTCAACACTACCTGTTGTTGCTGTGTGACAAAATTTTGGGCCTCTGCAAGTTGTGGACAAATATGGGTCAGGTGGTATTCCGTACACAAGTTGCACGGATACCTCGCCTTCCATTTTTCGGTGGTGTCCCCGCCAGCATTATCAGTGGGTTTTTTATCCCCCTTACCCTTCTTTCATTGTTTTTTCTTCCCTTCAAGTTGTTGGGTGGCCTTTGGGTTGGTCGACTGCATAGAGTGTACTTCCGACGTTTGGGTAGGGGGAGCAGCCAAAGAAGTAGTTTGGCTGGTCGTCGTGTGTTGTATGGATAATTGTTGCAACTATTTTTTCAATTGCTCAGCGGGCTTGGTTTGTGCTGAACCAACAATACCATTGGCATGTGGTCCAACTCTCTGTCTAGTTTTATCCAGTATTGAACGTGGCGCATCTGGAAAGATGTTGTATAATAAACCAGACTGAGAATAGATGAGCTCAAACTGTTGAGCCCTCATGATGGCATCTTCTTCGGAGAAAAATTCGAAAGTTGCGACGTCTTTGGATAACTGTGGGACCAAAGACTTAAGGAACCACTCAACCAAATAATGCTGGTGGGACTAGTACTTTGATTAGACTCTTCTGACGTCTCCATTCTCGGATATGATCAGAGATATGGTCTGTTGTTGTCTATTCAAAATTGGCGAGCAGCTCTGTGCCAATGTCGTATCTCACAGGTAATTGGAAATGGTTAAGGAAGGCCATCGCCAGTTTGCCAAAAGAATAGTATCTTGAGCAATCGAGCTCGATGTACCATTTCTTGGCACTCCCGATAAGAGTACGTTGAAACAATCGCAACTGTACGGAGTCGCCTTTCGATGAGTTAGATGAAGACCAAAGATGGAAGGTAGTCACATGATCACCTGGATCTTCATTAGGCTTGGCCTCGAACTTTAGAATGTTCGAAGGAAACTTCGTTGGCATAGGAGGCCAACATGGATCGTGACAAATAGGATCATTTAATAACCTTTTCAAATATGGAAAGTGTAACATCGCCAGGAATGGTAATTTGGGTTGCTGCTGATAACCTGGGAAAAAGGGTCCTGGAGTTTGACTGGCACCAGGTTGCCAGGAAAAGTTTGGCTGCTGGCCTGTATTCTGGTAGAAACCATGGCCCTGACCAGTGTAAGGATTTTGCATCTGTGGAGACATCATCGGCTGATTTCCCATAAAGGACATAGAGTTTTGGGCATGCATCGTGTTTGAAGGACTTTGGGAAGGATTACCCCATGTCGGTCCTGATGGGAGAGGCATAGTAGTATGTACAGGGTTCCATTGACTATGGAAAGAATTAACCCAGAACGACATTCCAGAGGAGGGAACGGATCCTTGTCTTGAGTTCCAAGGTCCTTCTATATGTGCCCCCTGCACAGGAATAGTACCCTGCGTAGGAGTGGTTTGTCCAAAAATGGGATTGCCCCCAGACGGGAAAGTGGTTGTTGAGAAAGTGTTGTTACCAAACGTCATGTTCCAAGAAAATGGTGTCGAACCTAACGGCATACTGTGCACAGGTGTTCCTTGACTCCCTGCTCCAAATAAAATAGTGTGTGTAGGTTGCCCGACGGACTGTTGATGCGGACCACCAAGCGAAGGGGACGAAGGAGGGATATGACCTCTTGCATAAGGAAAAGCGTTAAAAGGGACATGAGTGCCCCCAAGTTGACCTTGCAGAGGAGCGTTAGAGCTCCCTGCCCCCAAACATTAGCCTGAGGTAAATACACTATGGATAAATACACTATTTGGTTTATTAGCCAAAATTTGGTGTTTTGAGCCAAAATTGGCCCCTCGGCCTTTATGCAATGTTTTAGTCTGGTTTATCAAAATATAAATATTTTGACAATATTTTTAGCAAAAATTATATTGGCCTATGGCCAACCTCTGAATACTCAACACCGAGGATAAGCACAATTTCACAAACTGACAGCAAACACTCAAGCCAGCACCAACACCAAACTCCAAAGATAGCCTTGGGCTCACTTCATCGAAATACTTTGCAGCTAGTGGCATATATCAATACTCATTTGTGTTTTCTTCTCATGAATGTGGGATTAATTCCCAAAACTTTAAAAATAAAAACACAGAGTTACTCTGTGCGCCCAGGTGTCGACCAAATTTTATGTGTCAAGTATTGGCTAGGCGATGACAGTCAACGTGTGCAAGTCCAGATTTTGATACGCCATGTGTAGTGGAGATCGTGCCCCAAGGTTATTGTACAGGTGTCCAAACAATGTGATATCATTGTGGTTTCTCAGGCTGCATGCGCCTATGAAGAGAAGTAGCTTGTAAGATCAGGTTGCAATGGTTGTCATAGCAAATGGACAAAGTATTCATAAGTTTTATCATGGATGGGGGCTAGGGTTGTAAAACATTGAATTCAGGTTGAATCCCCTCATTTCCCTCACCAATGGAGATCGTAAAACGCATTACAGAAAAAGAAAATGATGAAGAGGCTCGGCTACTCGGTCGTTTACCAATAATGTTGCAGCAGTCAGATCGGGTCAATCATGGCAGCAACATCAAATTCATCATCTCAATATCCATGAATAACTGGTGGGTGCAAGTCTGATGAGCAATGTGGAGTGAAAGTTCCCAAAGAGGTCGTTGTATCTTTAGTTGCAGAAGTGAAACATGCCATCTGAGATGTGTTTCCTGGAGAGAAAGAGGTTGTTGTGAAAATTTAAGTACTCGCTGGTGGTCGAGGATTGCGAACATTTAAAAATGGTTTGATGGGGGTGTTCATATTGCCAAAATTGATTAAGCAGAGGAATAACAGATGAAGATGCTACAAAATTTGTAGAAGGTATGGCCCCCAGGTTTGCTGATAGAGACACATCAATAAATCAAGTAAACAGATGTATGGTCTATTCTATGAAACATAATGTACACTTCTTGAGATAAATCCTATTGCAGAGACCGTTGATGGCCAATCAGTAGTTGCTGAAGCTGACTTGAGATATAGTGAGAAATACAGTTGGTTAGTTGAAACAAAGCAGCCTTGAGACAGATACTTGTTCAAATCAGTCAATTATCACCTTAACAAGCAATTGTGAAGGGATGAGATATGTGACACAGGTTTTAGATGCATGTAAACCTTATTGTGGATCATGGGTTGGAGTTATTGCATTGACAAGTGCTATAAAAAACATCATATGGGGGTTAGTGTCTGCCTTAGAGAATCTTGATCAGCAATGCCGCAACGAAAAAATAGGATCATTGAAATGGAAACACGATCTTCTTGTTAAATGCGAGCCCTCTCTTGAAGGTTTTGTGTATTTCATTAACTTGTGCATTAAAAAGTTTCTTATAGGTGATATCTTGGATGAGGCACTTACTGTTGAAAGAGATGTTGCTTCTCATCAAAGAAACAATACCACATCTAAACAGGATACAGATACAGAACTCCTAAAAAGATTATGGTATAGCAAAAAAGATGGAAATTGAAAGTGGACATAAGCTGAGTGAGTGCTCTAAAAGCAGTGACAGTGGTAGTGGAGACGGGGTTCAATCAATAAAAATAAGCCAAGAGATAGAGATGGTTTCACTCTTGTAACCAAAAGGAAGAGAAACTATAGAAACCACGAGTTCAAGAACCCAACTAAAAGTGTATACAAACAACAACCAAATGGTTCTTATGCACCTCAGTCATCCAAAGAATATAATGGTACAAACAGGGTTTTGGGTCTTCGTGGACATAGCACAACAGGTTAATGAGATGTGTCGCAAAAGGCCACAAAGAATTGCATTTTACTCAGTGGATTGTAGAGCTAGCTGTGGAGAAATATTTGTTGATTTGCAAAACCACAATTACACTCAGAAAAAGAAGGAAGATGCTATTGCTTCTCAAATTTTATTTCCAAGCTTAGTGGAGTCCATGTTAGTTCGCTAGAGTAGTCTTCCTAGAAAAACAACTAAGCTCTATTTTTCTCTAAGAATTATAGAAGAGTTTGAGCAAACTGAAGGTCGACAACTGGGTCATGTGTCATCTGCAGATTTGGAATCTGTGCTGATCCTCCAGAAGAAACTCTGTGAAGAACAAGGGTTATCTGAATCTCGAATACCAGATATTCTCTTGGAAAGAATTCTTGATGCCGGGCAAGGAGGTCAAGATCCATTTTAACCACCTCTTAAATAGAGGACTTGACAGTCATGACTTACTGAGATGAACTCCAATTGCTTGAAACTTGTTGTCCTTGCAATTTTCTCTTTCTCCTGATCATTCGATGGCAAATTTGAAAGGAACCAAGACACCTCGAAATGACAAAATCAACAAAGAGAATCAGATCCAGATTATAAGGTGAAAGTTCAGTGAATAAAAGATGGGACAATTGAGCATTTTCAGGGGCATGGTGCAGTGCTCTACGTGTCGACAGAGATGGCAGAGGCATTTAAATGAGCAGATTAATGATCAAAGGGATTCGTCCGAGTGGTTGAGAAGGAGCACTAAACATTTGGCAGTGAACAAAATATCAGGCTTGTACACAGTTGTCAATCCATCACACTTGTCATCAATTTTATAATGCAGTCACAGGTGGCAGAGCAATTCCAGGCTCTAAAGGAAAACTCGACAATTGACAAATGACAGTTTCGAGCATTCCCGATCTAAGAAGATTCGACTCCAGCCAGTCTCCAAAAACCTCAAACATTCAATGACTGCTGCATTCATTGGTTTTTGATGCTGTTACAGTCTATTCGCCAACAAATCTTAAACAACCTCCAGTATGCCAGATGTCGAGGCAGCAATTACCAATTTTAAATTTCCCTTTAATTTATTGTTTGATTTGTTTCAGGAGATAATTGACAGGTGTAAATCATTGTAATTGCTTTTCTATTTTGAGAAAGCAGAGGTAGAGTGCGAGT
Source organism: Picea sitchensis (assembly GCA_010110895.2). Lineage (NCBI taxonomy): Eukaryota > Viridiplantae > Streptophyta > Pinopsida > Pinales > Pinaceae > Picea > Picea sitchensis. Next base: position 5,939 of record SNQJ01S0347466.1, on the reverse strand, counting down.
CTGGGGGGAAGAATGAGAGATTTTTAATATTTATACACATGTAAAAGGCAAAACAGGGGTTCGAGCCGAGTAGGAGAGGGTTAGACCTGTAGTTTTAATTTTCTTTGCTGGACAGTGGGCTGTGTTTGGCCAGAAAACATTTTCTGTAATCTTTAGATGACTGATCAGTAATAGACATGATGTTTACAGGATTCCTGTGTGGAGGTGTTGGTGGCGTTTCCCTCATTTGTTAAGTGTTTTCCTGTTATCATTTGCTTGTTTTCAATTTCTCATTGTCAGAAGATAGTAACAGAGAATAATTTATTAGCAAATACTCTGCATCTGATCTTGTGATAATCTTTATGYTTTCTTCTGAAGCCTAGTTTAGGAAWTCTTAGCTGCTCCTTTGATTGKATTTTTCCTCCCCTAGTTCTTACTCAAATCGACACCATTAAAACTCAATTCGATCCAACACTTCCAATACCTTTCCTTGTGTAAAAKCTTTGTCTAGATCTGAGAATGAATCACATATTTAAGCGCAGACCTCATTTGCCCAATGGCCCTCCTTGCTGTCCCAAAACAACCATTTAAAAACCCCAACCCCATACTTGMATTACTTTCATAGCTAGCCTAAAATCCATCCCATACAAACCAAGTTAAATCGAAAAGAGAGATCCCTCTCTAAGTCTTGGAGGGCTAGATCCAAGACTCCAAGCGGTTCGAGGTTACCTCTGTGATTGCCTCCGTAGCCTTAGGCAAATCACAGAGCTCTAGCATATTTGGCGACTCCACTGGGGACTTCTACAGAGGTGCACTTTAAGTTCAGATTTGACTTCTGATGGTGAACAGAAGCCAAACACAGGAAGGTTGTACCATTCACCTGGCGACTCCATTGTTCAAGATCCCGAACTTCAAAGTTCACAAGCGACTTCACTGCTGAAGAATCCAGATTTCAAAGCCTTGATGAGGTTTCAATATGACAGGGTATGTGGCAAATCCTATATCTTGTGAAGCCATAGAAGAACTCAGGGGTAAGTTAGCATAATTTCACATTGACGAAGACTTTTTAACAACTGTGTTTCATATTTTGGAATCGAGCAAATTTTCTCCTAAAAGTAAAATCGGTTGTCTTGAGCTAGTTGTTGAAAAGTTCAAAAATGATATTGAACTTTTGGATTCTCAAATTCAGTCCTACAATTTCCTAGATCTCAAAGAATTCTTGGAAAATCTTCCTTCTCCAAAGAAAGAGGAAATCGTACTACTTGTTGATTTGTAGATTGATGATGATTATGTTTTCAAGTATAAGGCTGAAGTTGTAGATGCAGGGTTTAATTTTGAAGATGGAACTGATCTACTAGTCATAGAAGATCTAAGAACGAATATCATGCATCATGATTTAATAAATCCTATAGCAGATTACATGGAGGTTTATGTTAGCTTGAGTTTTCAAACATGTATTCTCTATAACGACCAAATATGTCACCAGTTGCTAGTACATATTTCAGCCTTGATTTTCATTAAGAACGATGAGGAAACCCAATCATGGGATCAACTGTTGGGTTGGCTTCATTGGCACTTTTTCATTACCTTATTGATGCAGTAACTGTTAGCAAAGTAGGGTAGGTAGGAATGCGCCAATAAGCTCAACATGATGAGAACTTTTATTTTTATCCCTTCATAGTTTTATTTTCAGTTTACAGTCTGGGGGCAGCCCAATGATCAGCTGGTCTGTGAATTTCAGAGTTCTATGGATTCTAAACACCTCCTTCGGAGCTATCTTCCCCAAGGGGAGCCTATGTTACAACCCTATATAATAGGGAATCAGTATTCTGACTCTATCTATCTATTTCAAGCGTTATGATTTTCCTCATGATGTAGGGTGAAGGCGGCAGAAAGCACTCGACACTGTCCAAGCATAAGATAAGTACTTGCACGCGAGCTTCAAGGAGAATTCCGGTGCATTTTTAGCAAAAATTGTGAATTGGTTTGAATGGAATTTTTTTTATTCTTGTGGGTAAATACATTGTTTGGTTTATTAGCCAAAATTTGGTGTTTTGAGCCAAAATTGGCCCCTCGGCCTTTATGCAATGTTTTAGTCTGGTTTATCAAAATATAAATATTTTGACAATATTTTTAGAAAAAATTATATTGGCCTATGGCCAACCTCCGAATACTCAACACCAAGGATAAGCACCATTTCAAAAACTGATAGCAAACACTCAAGCCAGCGCCAACGCCAAACTCCAAAGATAGCCTTTGGCTCACTTCATCAAAATACTTTGCAGCTAGTGGCGTTTATCAATACTCATTTTTGTTTTCTTCTCATGAATGTGGGATTAATTCCCAAAACTTTAAAAATAAAAACACAGAGTTACTCTATGCGTCCAGGTGTCAACCAGATTTTATGTGTCATGTATTGGCTAGGCGATGACAGTCAACGTGTACAGGTCCAGATTTTGATACGCCATGTGTAGTGGAGATCATGCCCCAAGGTTACTGTACAGGTGTCCAAACAATGTGATATCATTGTGGTTTCTCAGGCCGCATGTGCCCACGAAGAGCAGTAGCTTGTAAGATCAGGTTGCAACGGTTGTCATAGCAAATGGACAAAGTATTCATAAGTTTTATCATGGATGGGGGCTAGGGTTGTAAAACATTGAATTCAAGTTGAATCCCCTCATTTCCCTTACCAATGGAGATCGTAAAACACATTACAGAAAAAGAAAATGATGAAGAGGCTCAGCTACTCAGTCATTTACCAAGAACGTTGCAGTAGTCAGATCGGGGAAATCATGGCAGCAACATCAAATCCGTCATCTCAATATCCATGAATAACCGGTGGGTGCAATTCTGATGAACAAATGTAGAGTGAAAGTTCCCAAAGAGGTCGTTGTATCTTCAGTTGCAAAAGTGAAATAGGCCATCCGAGATGTGTTTCCTGGATAGAAAGAGGTTGTTGTGAAAAGTTAAGTACTCACTGGTGGTTGAGGATTGGGAACATTTAAAAATGGTTTGATGGGGGTGTTCATATTGCCAAAATTGATGAAGTAGAGGAATAATAGATGAAGATTTTGCAAAAGTTGTAGAAGGTATGGCCCCCAGGTTTGTTGATAGAGACACATAAATAAATCAAGTAAACAGATGTATGGTCTATTCTATGAAACAAAATGTACACTTCTTGAGATAAATCCTATTGCAGAGACCGTTGATGGCCAATCAGTAGTTGTTGAAGATGACTTGAGCTATAGTGAGAAATATAGTTGGTTAGTTGAAACAAAGCAACTTTGAGACAGATACTTGTTCAAATCAGTCAATTAGCACCTTAACAAGCAATTGTGAAGGGATGATCTATGTGACACAGGTTTTAGATGAATGTAAGCCTTATTGTGGATCATGGGTTGGAGTTATTTCATTGACAGGTGCTATAAAAAGCATCATATGGGGGTTAGTGTCTTCCTTAGAGAATCTTGATCAACAATGCCGCGATGACAAAACAGGATCATTGAAATGGAAACATGATCTTCTTGTTAAATGAGAGCCCTCTCTTGAAGGTTTTGTGTATTTCATTAACTTGTGCATTAACAAGTTTCTTGTAGGTGATGTATTGGATAAGGTAGTTACTGTTGAAAGAAATGTTTCTTGTCATCAAAGAAACAATACCACATCTAAACAAGATACAGATACAGAACTCCTAAAAAGATTATGGTATAGCAAAAGAGATGGAAATTAAAAGTGGACATAAGTTGAGTGAGTGCTCTGAAAGCAGTGACAGTGGTAGTGGAGACGGGGTGCAATCAATAAAAATAAGCCAAGAGATAGAGATGGGTTCACTCTTGTAACCAAAAGGAAGAGAAACTATAGAAACCACGAGTTCAAGAACCCAACTAAAAGTGTATACAAACAACAACCAAATGGTTCTTATGCACCTCAGTCATCCAAAGAATATAATGGTACAAACATGGTTTTGGGTCTTCGTGGAGATAGCACAGCAGGTTAATGAGATGTGTCACAAAAGGCCACAAAGAATTGCATTTTACTCAGTGGATTGTAGAGCTAGTTGTGGAGAAATATTTGTTGATTTGCAAAACCACAATTACACTCAGAAAAAGTAGGAAGATGCTATTGGTTCTCAAATTTTCTTTCCAAGCTTAGTGGAGTACGTGTTAGTTCGCTGGAGTAGTCTTCCTAGAAAAACAACTAAGCTCTATTTTTCTCTAAGAATTATAGAAGAGTTTTAGCAAGCTGAGGGTCGACAATCGGGTCATGTGTCATCTGCAGATTTGGAATCTGTGCTGATCCTCCAAAAGAAACTTTGTGAAGAACAAGGGTTATCTGAATCTCGAATACCATATATTCTCTTGGAAAGAATTCTTGATGTCGGGCAAGGAAGTCAAGATCCATTTTAACCACCTCTAAAATAGAGGATTTGGCAGTCATGCCTTCCTGAGACGAACTCCAATTGCTTGAAACTTTTTGTCCTTGCAATTTTCTCTTTCTCCTGATCATTCGATGGCAAATTTGAAAGGAACCAAGACACCTGGCAATGACAAAATTGACAAAGAGAATCAGATCTAGATTATAAGGTGAAATTTTAGTGAATAAAAGATGGGACGGTTGAGCATTTTCAGGGGCATGGTGCAGTGCTCTACGTGTCGATAGAGATGGCAGAGGCATTTAAATGAGCAGATTAATGATAAAAGGGATTCGTCCGAGTGGTTGAGAAGGAGCACTAAACATTTGGCAGTGAACAAAATATCAGGCTTGTACACAGTTGTCAATCCATCACACTTGTCATCAATTTTATAATGCAGTCATAGGTGGCAGAGAAATTCCAGGCTCTAATGGAAAACTCGACAATTGGCAAATGACAGTTTCAAGCATTCCCGGTCTAAGAAGATTCGACTCTAGCCAGTCTCCAACAACCTCAAACATTCAACGACTGCTGCATTCATTGGTTTTTGATGTTGTTACAGTCTATTCACCAACAAATCTTAAACAGCCTCCAGTATGACAGATGTCGAGGCAGCAGTTACCAATTTTAAATTTCCCTTTAATTTACTGTTTGATTTGTTTCGGGATATAATTGACAAGTGTAAATCATTGTAACTACTTTTCTATTTTGAGAAAGCAGAGGTAGAGTGCTAGTCTGGGGGGAAGACTGAGAGATTTTTATTATTTATACACATGTAAAAGGAAAAACAGGGGTTCGTGCCGAGTAGGAGAGGGTTAGACCTGTAGTTTTAATTTTCTTTGCTGGACAATGGGTTGTGTTTGGCCAGAAAACATTTTCTGTAATCTTTAGATGACTGATCAGTAATAGACATGTTGTTTACAAGATTCCCATGTGGAGGTGTTGGTGGCGTTTCCCTCATCTGTTAAGTGTTTTACTATTATCATTTTCTTGTTTTCAATTTCTCATTGTCAGAAGATAGTAACAAAGCAGAATTTATTAGCAAATACTCTGCATCTGATCTTGTGATAATCTTTATGTTTTCTTTTGAAGACTAGTTTAGGAATTCTTAGCTACTCCTTTGATTGGATTTTTCCTCCCCTAGTTCTTCCTCAAATCGACACCATCAAAACTCAATTTGATCCAACACTTCCACTACCTTGCCTTATATAAAATCTTTGTCTAGATCTGAGAATGAATCACATATTTAAGCATAGACCCCATTTGCCCAATGGCCCTCCTTGTTGTCCCAAAACAGCCATTTAAAAACCCCAACCCCATACTTTCATTACTTTCATAGCTAGCCTAAAATCCATCCCATACAAACCAAGTTAAATCGAAAAGAGAGATCCCTCTCTAATTCTTGGAGGGCTAGATCCAAGACTCCAAGCGGTTCGAGGTTACCTCTGTGATTGCCTCCACAACCTTAGGCAAATTACAGAGCATTAACAAGACCGATGATGGTAAGTTAGGAGATGAATTTCCTGTGGTAGCAACTGTGGTGGGAATT
>SNQJ01S0347292.1:1169-14913 GCA_010110895.2 Picea sitchensis | reverse complement strand
ATGCAGGTTGGATCATAAAGAAAGGTTATTTTTGGAGGAGAATCATACAAGAGGAAAAATACAGTTAGAAGGAAAAGAAGTATGTGCAAGAGAGGTAGGTGAAGCACGCATACATGGAAGACCTAGTAAGACAGGAGGGGGGAACTGACACAAAGGGGAAAAGAGAGGAAGAGTACTATAAGAACTGTATGAATCATTAATATGGTGAGCTAAGGAAGGAGTGAGTAACTCGATTCTGAGGGTTAGATCACAAGCTAGGGATCCTGGTGCGATCTAGTCAACCTCATAGGGATCAGGGAGACCATGAGAAAGAGGGAGAACTAATATTGTAATCAAGCGCAGCGTGATATAATTCCAACCTATAATAAAAGCTTGAGAGTCATATCTTTGTAGATGTAGCTTAGGAGGGGGTGAACCATGGTAACACTATGTTATGTGAATGAATGAATGCATTTTTGTGTCTAATTAGTTGATGAATGTTAGATGAATGAAGTAACTAAGTATATCTAGTATTCCACATGCATGCATTGAATGAACGTTATAACTAGATATTAGATGGACTGAATAAATTTTACGGCGCACAACCACAGATCTTGCTCAGTCTTAGGTTGAAAACACCTGAGTATTGCAGCCACCCATAGAGCTATCTCAGGTGAGACTGCATAGTACACCCTATGTGTTGCCTTTCCTTTTGGGTTACCAGAGGGATCAATAGTCTTTAAGGGATTTTGTTTGGAATCTTCTTAGTTACGAACCAGGTTCAATCTGTGATGGTCGATGAGAATCAGAATAAGGGATCCTCAAGACCAATATGAGAAGAGTAGAGAAAGGGAAGACCAACACAAAGTCATGCCTTGGTATTGGGAATACCAATGCATTCCTAATTGAGTCATTGAGTGTGTGTGTGCTTTCAAAGAGTTGTGTCTCATGATAAGTTTCAATGTCCTTGGTCATTGTTGCTATAAACCATGAAATGACATGTCAAAAAGAGTCAATTCATAGAGTATAAGTGGTAGGTTTTTTGTAACTGATGTCATGGGACATTATGACACATTATGAAAGAAAAAGAGGTATTAAAGGTTATTATAACATATATGTTATCTTTCAAATGTTTGTGGTACTTAACCTGCAAAAAATACACACGTTGTGCAAACTCGATGCACAAACTCCTTAGCGCTACCCAAAATGTCTTGTCATCCCTAAACAGTCTAATCACATTTCAAATTGAGTTTTCTCAATGTTTTCATGTCTTTCTCCTTCCATTTTTAATTACAGACACCCTATGACATCTATCATACCCATGTTCTCCAGCAAATTAAAAATACCTCACTCGCTACGCAAACTCTACATCCTCGCTACACATTTTTACACAGTAAACGCATGCTACACATCTTCTGTTTGCACTACAAAAAGATTGTAAGGGTTTCTTTTTGTGTCTAGTAGGTGTAATGTGACATAAACCTGATATACAAAGATTTCTTATTGCATTAATGAATCATTTTTATACAATTTGAGCAAACCCTAACACTGCTTTTCACTATGTAAAGAACCCTATCAAAATTTTATCCTTTAAACCTCCTTGTCTTTACCAGTCTCTATTTTAGCCTACATCTACAACATGGAAACTCAGGGGAAAAATAAATACAACAAAGGAGGTAGTGTGTTGAGATGTGAGAAACAAAGTTTGAATTTGGTGAATTTTGATCCTGCATTTAGGGTTTCATTTGAGCAAGTTGGTTGCATGAGGTTTTGCAAGAAGATCCATAGATACAATAGAGAGGTAAAACAATATTTCTCCCTCAATTTCAATGGTGTCCATCACTAGCTTAATATCGTCACCGCTTCTGTCCAACCCTCGGCTTTGCAGGTGCCTATCGAGCTAGCCCCCGGTGAGTCGTCTCCCCAATGACTTCTGCCTCTCATCCTTAGGGCCCCACATATGAAAAAACACATCATAGATAATGTAATCATCCATATGCATATATGATAAATTATATATATCCAAATCAAAACACATAAAACTGCAACACATACCTCGTTGGTCCCAGTCTTTCCGAGGAGGCAGCACCATATCTGGATCATGTCGATAGTCCATACCCAGGTATGGGTAGCACAGGATAACCTATGGAATTTGGTGCCACACTCCACCCATCGTGACCGTAAAATAGTGGCCATCCTCCCCACTTCCATGTCAAGCCAACGCATGGGCCCACTGGATTATTCGCATCTCTCGTCACCCCGTTGGCTCTAGTAGAATTCTCGGGTGCAACAAAGGCACCCTCTCCAAAATCCAAGCCACCAGAATGAACCCAAAATCAAAATCACCAAAGTCGACTCGTTGAAACCGGTTCAGTTGCGCCATCATCTTGGTGTGCATCATCACACCCCATGCAAATAGCTCCCCATCCAGGACTTTCTCCACCACCCTCAGTTTACCACCTGTGAACCATTGAGTACCCAAGGATCCATAGATCCTCACCACCATATCTGCAATACACTCAGTAAAGAGGTCATCAATGGCCTCGATGCAGATGAACAAACCCAACATAGGGTTTGGCCCAATAGACTGGATAGCCTCTATGGTATCCACCCAATCCTCCTCGGGCAGATGGGGATCGACAGCTAAATCCCTCCCATGGGATGGGAGTCCCGTCAAGAAGTACACATCCTTTGTAGTAGAGAATGTTAGTTGCTCCCCCCTCACAATGAAGCACTACATATCAATGCTCCACATCCCAATCAAGTACTGAAGCAATAACTCTTGTGATTGTATCAAGGGGAAGTCAAAGAACTTCAGAAACCCATAGGCTGCCAAGTGTCTCTGCATGTCTGACTTCTCCCTCACCACCTCTCGTAACCAGTCTCAGCCACGCTCTCTCTAGTGGACCAACATAGTGATATGTTCTTTGTTGATCACCTGCATCCACGAAAAAAAATTGTTTAGCCTCATCATCCATCAAAAAGAATAAAAATATCAAAAAATCACAACCCCTTAGCCTACCCATAGTGCGCGGTGTTTCCCCAGACAATTATGCACATGTGCGCACCTGTTCTTTGTACAGTTGTGCACTACTGTGCAACTGTCTAAGAAACATCCATGCATGAGTGCGCAAAATTTGGTTAGACAGACATGCATATCATGTGTTCATGTTTTCCCAACCCTAGCACCCACATGTGCAATTGTTTCAAGCACAACTGCACATTATGTGTGGGAAATAGGTTTATACACACGCACATATGTGCGGGTGTTCCTCCTTTTCCCATGCACTGGTGTGCCCCTACAATTAAAACCCCTGTACGACCCTCTATACATCCCCTACCTACAAACTATGAATTTCACAATGTGCGGGAGGATAGGACCACTAACCTATCTCTCTCCACTCCTGAATCAGTAGCCTCATGCTCACACAATATCGAAATCTCCTCACAACTATCTCATCTACTAAGAAATAGTGACAAGTACAAATGAGGTGGTATTGTGGGCCCACCTTCCATATATAGCCCCTTTTTCCAAACTTCTACACTTTGTTACAGGAGCCCAAATACTTTGTTTCCCTATATTTTCTCAGCCACGGGATCCTAATCCCACCATCTACACATTCACATTCCCTGGGTCACCATCGACACTTGGCCCCGAAGGAGCATTTTTCTCACATCACGTTCAGGTACGCATGCTCACTTTCAGTTTTATCAAATAGTTGTTATATGTTCTTTATCATCAGATATTGTTCACATTGAGTATTTGGTTTTCATGTGTGTAGGTACTTGTTCAGTAAATCTTACAACCCCTTCAGGTATATATTTGAAACTAGCATGTAATTATTCCCTCTGTAAATCAATTTCATATCCCAATCAAACCCTCTGACATTTACCTTTAGGATCCCTACATTCGGCTCTGCAGTATCTTCACCTCTACTGCATTTTGGTATTATCATCCAATAGCACTTTCCCCCACATAAGTTGTCTAATTCATAGTTCCCCTTGGAAACTTGACACTCATGTTTATGTCAACCCCTAGGGATAGGAGTCCCTATAGTATTATGCACTTCTGAGAATGAACCCCATCCTTATTCTCCTCATATTTCTAACCTTCCCAATGGACTCCCAGGTCATATCATCTTGGTTCTATTGAATGCATATCCACAATTTCATTATCCCTCCATCTCATCCACCATCCTTTTTCCCATCTGCAGATTGTCCTCCATCCATTTACCTAATACAGAAACCCACCCATGGGGTCCCCACCATCCACCATTTCTCTTTCACAAACTTGTGCCCTAAACAAGCCAACCCATCTTTCACTGGGGCACCCATTTCTATATCTATATACTCAACCCAAATTATTATTTATTTCTTTGGTAAATGCATAAATCCTTTGTTTCCAGCATACACATATATTTTTTGTCGTCATCCTTGATGGCCCATTTTGTTTTTTGGAAAATCAACCCATGTCTCCCTTGGTTGGGGAATCCACTCTTTTTTCATAACGACATCATTCACGAACCTCGATTATCCCAATTCCATGTACTCACGATATTTGAGTTTGTCCACTTTGTTAGACTTTGGAACAATTTATCCCCATATCTAGTCGTCTCCCTGACACTAGATCCAGTTTTACGGTTGTTTCCATTCATCCTTCAAAATTCCCCAACCAAGGGCAGTCTTGCATCTCACCGCCTCTTGAATCCGTTCATGTTACTCGTCAGTACATGATATCATATATTACTCAATGGATTCCACGAATCCCTTTTCTTATTGGATTCACGTCTCCCTTCCTGTCAACATCAACACAGTTTCCATAAGGGTGATAGTATGTTGACTCTCATTACCTTTTCAATGAGTCTCAGACGACACAAAGAGAATCATCATGGCTCTTTGATTTCATTGTCCCCCATAATATTCGACTTCAAAAAAATATCATGTTACGGTGGGTCTTACTATGTGACTATTGCAGTTGTTTCATATCATTCGAAGACCTCTGAATTTGTTAGGCCATAAATTCCTATGAGTCATCGACAACTCTTATAGTCGTCCTTGACTCGCTTCATATTGTGTTCACCATTCAGAAATTTCATCTGTCATTATCAACCACCCTCGAGGGAATTGCATTTATCTACATCAGCATACATCTTCAGTTACAGTCTCACATTTTGGTTTCATGACACGAGCATGGGGCATGCTTGCCTCGTTTGTAGACAGATTTTATTTTTTCTCCTAGAGAAAGGTTTGGGTCCCACTTTTTTCCCTCTCCTTCTCGTGAATCGCTCTTGCAGTTCGTCTCTTCACTCTTCCTTACAATGGCACTCTCATCAAAAGAAACATTGATGTATTTCGGCTATACATATGCTCCTAACCTCACACATCAAGGGGAACTTGTTATCACTAAAAAATCATCCGCAACATTGCACACAATGGTTGAAACAAAACATCAATGCTAGCAGCAATTAGTCCACCTATAGCACCAAAATCCATAAAAAGGAAAAAACAAATATAATTGGGTCAAAAATCAAAGTTCGCAAATTCACCAAAGGAAGTGCACGCATAATCCGCAGGCTAACATAGGCCTCAACACGCACTGTGCACAAAATATGCAAATTTCTATGACAAAAGTTATGCACTTCCATGAACTATGCATTTATGAATCTTGTTGGCCCCTCAACCACTTCTAGTCTRACCCCCAACATGATTTGACACTCATATCTAAGAGAAATCTAGMTTTGGAGGTTGGTCAAGGGTTAGAGAGTTCCCTAAAAGGACCCTTGTTCACACTATGAACCAATTACATTTTTCCATGAATGGATGCTATAAATATGTGCCATGGGTGTGCTAAAAAAATAAAATATTCAAGGTATTGTTATGTTGCAAGAATTATTCTTTGAGAATCCTCTTTTCTCTTTGAATCCTTCAAGCACCATTGCAATAGGCCATTCCTCTCACCTCTTGAGGGAATAGGCATTGTATTTCTTCACCATTTGTCATTTCTTCCATTGTATGAAGAGAATAACTCTCAATTAGGTAACTCAAGAGCCCTACCAAGGAGGAAGAGGAGACTCATAATTCCCTACCTTTCTCTATGGTTGTTTTCCTATCAATCTATTGATCCATTGGTAGCAATATGTTCGTCATTCTTTTGATTTTCATGGTTCTAGTTTCTCAAGATTCTCTAACATTTATTTCTTAGTGTTTTTTAGTTGTATTTATTTGTTTTCATGTGTGTTTGGTTTATATAACCCACTCACAAACTTTTTTCTTGTTTAGGAAGTTTATCTAAACATGAAAGTGTTGTGTTTTTGCTCACCCAAGTGACAAAACCAACACAACAATTTTCTTTTTCGTTTTAATTTTAATTTTAATTTTAATTTTAACTTGGTTTTCCATTTCTTATCACCTAAGTCCTAGGTTGTACATATTCATTTTATTTTTCTCATTTTATTTAGTTTCATATTGATTTTAGTTTAAATTTTTACATTTTTGCGCTCACTCATTAAAATTCAACATGATATCTCATGAGACCTCTCCCCATGATTCTTCCCATTAGTCCTCACCTTCACTTCACACTAAATTACATGGAGAATTACCATTAATGTAATATCCCTAGGCCGAACCCCAACTGTAAATGTAAATACAAATGTACATATGTATATAAGCTGTTGAGTTGTTTGATATCATTTTGCATGCACATTCCATGGTATAGCACTCACATGTACCGCACACTAAAATGATGAAGTGTGCACATTCCAGGATACCACGCATAGAAAACTTAAGTGTGCGCAATTTGGAGGCCAGAGAGCCTTTGTGTATATGTTGTGTTTTGAGGTGAGTGAGCCAGGATGTAGAAAGGACATTATGCATGTAATGTAAATGTAATCACATGCAAATATTAATGAAAAAAACACATCATTGCGGAAAAACAACCATGTAAAAGAGTATGGCAGAGTAAACTCTACCAGTTATGGAAAGGGGGCCAAAAGTTAAGGATAAAGGGCTAAGATAGGGAGCTTAAGCCAAAAAGGAATATTATATTTTTTGGATTACTGAGAGGGGGGGTTAATCAGTAATAGAGAAATTTAATCCTTTTTAACCACAATATACAATTGTGATTTATCTTTGTGATCAATATAGCATTATCATCCAATAAGTGCAGAGTAAATAAACCATGAACAAATGAACAATAATACGCATACACAATACACCAATATTTTTACATGGAAACCCAATGCGGGAGAAAACCACAGAATGTGTTTTCTTATATGTCTTTAATAATTACATTCATTGGAAGCACTTGTTAGTGTCAGTATTTTCAAGGTAGAGTTATAGATTTGTCAGGAGTTTGCAAATTCATGCCTTGGTCTTGGGAATACCAATGCATTCCTAATTGAGTCATTGTGTGTGTGTGTGTTTTCAAGGAGTTGTGTCTCATGACATTTTCAAGGTCCTTGGGTCATTGTTGCTATAAACCATGAAATGACATGTCAAAAAGAGTCAAGTCATAGAGTCTAGGTGGTAGGTTTTGTGTAAGTGATGTCATGGGACATTATGAAACATTATGAAAGAAAAAAAGGCATCAAAGGTTATTATAACATATTTGTTATCTTTCGAATGTTTTTGGTACTTAACCTACAAAATGTACACACGTTGCACAAACTCGTTGCACAAACTCCTTGGCGCTACCCAAAATGTCTTGTCATCCCTAAACAGTCTAATCACATTTCAAATTGAATTTTTTCAATGTTTTCTTGTCTTTCTCCTTCCATTTTTCAGTGAAAACACCCTATGCCATCGATCATACCACTATTCTCCAAAAAAATAAAAATACCTCACTCGCTACGCAAACTCTACATTCTCGCTATGGATTTTTACACAGTAAACGCACGCTATGCATCCTCTGTTTTTGTTGTGCAAATATTGTAAGGGTTCCATTTTGTGTCTAATAGGTTTCCTGTGCCATAAACTTGAGATCTAAATCTTTCTTATTGCATTATTGAGTCAGTTTCACACAATTTGAGAAAACCCTGACCATGTTTTTCACTATGTAAAGAACCCTATCACAATTTTATCCTTTGAACCTCCTTTTATTTACTAGTATTTGTTTTAGCCTACATCTACAGCATGGAAATTTAGGAGAAAAATAAATACAACAAAGGAGGCAATGTGTTGAGATGTGAGAAACAAAGTTTGAAGTTAGTGAATTCTGATCCTGTATTTAGGGTTTCATTTGAGAAAGTTGTTTGCATGAGGTTTTGTGAGAAGATCCATGGATACAATGCATATGTAACAAAGGAGCTCGCCCTCAATTTCAGTGGTGTCTAGACAACGATTGTTGACTTTACTTTCCAAGTATCAGAGGAGAAAGTGGTTGATGCAACTAAAATTCCATTCCAGGGGGAGAAATGGTTTAAAGGTATGCCTCTTGATCCAGTTTGCTACACTGATTTCCTGAAACCCAAGTACACAAAGTATATATTTGGTGCCACTATTCCAAGATAATGTATACTAGAGAATTATGAAAAATTGTTAAGAGTGGTTCAACGATATTTCACTTGCGAGGGCATATTTTATAGAGTATACCAGTATCACAAAAGGATTATGATGCATTTCACAGGAAATACTCTTTTAAATTTACCTTTTTACCTATACATAAGCCCAGGGAAAATGAAAAACAAAGTACAAGCTAGGGTTGATCAAATTAAAACCAATTTGTTTCATTTATCCTTGGTAAATTTTCTAGTGGTGGAATAACTCAAGAAATAAAATAGATACTAGGACTCTTTCTTGGCCTCTGCAAACATTCCTTTAGAGCCCAGAGGAGATACCCCATCATCTGTTGAGAAAGTGGCTCTTAAATATTCAGGTGGGAAAGAGAAAGTGTCTGCAGAATAGGGCAGAGGAAAAGGAAAGGAAATTGAGGATTCTTCACCAAGCTAGCCAACTAATATGAAGGGTAGAAGGCTACACTTTGTTGATGAGGTGGAGGAAACACAAAAAGTGATTAGCCCAATCACAGGGTCAATTGCCAAATGACTACATGTACATGCTCTCCATACAAAGTCTGTTGAACACTCGGCTAATGAAATGGATGAAGATTAGGTGGAGTGAGAAGAGAAATACCAAGTAATCAGAGAGCTACAAGATAAACTTAAGGAAGATAAACATGTCATAGATCAGTATTTTCATGATAACAAGGATATGAAGAGGAAATTGGCTGAGAGTGTTTCTGATATTCGAACTCCACAAGATGTAATAGGTTCAAATAAAGAGTTAGTACCAAAGGCTCGAGAAGGTTCTAAAGAGAAGGAAAGCAGGAAAAGTCCTAAAACAGTGGATTTGACTAAACCCATACCCCCTTTAACAATATCCTCAACCAGAAGGATAAGTCTAGGTCACAAGCTTACAGATGAAAAGAAAGCACAGGGGAAGCCTGCGTCAGTGGAAAAGATTCACACTTCACCTGGAGAAGGTGAGAAAAGTATCAAATGGAAATATAAGCAACTAAGGGAGGATCAAGACCTAATCATTCAACTCAGGGAAGATAAAAGAGTATCATAATTGAAGTTTGAGAGACACTTTAAGGAATGTGTACTAGCCATAAAAAATGCTTGTGCATCTCTCACAATTGCCCAGTCAAAGATGAGAAGAAATAAACTTGTGTTTAGACAAGTGGGAAACTTGAAGAAACAAAATTTTTCATTGAGAAGGGAAAACATGTCTCTAAAGATAAGGATGAAGGTTGATGATGAATATAGGGGGAATTTGGACCTACTTGCAGAGGTGATTGAGATATAGGTTTCATGTCTTCACATTTGTTTCTTTTTTGATGAACCACTAATAATCAGTTTTGAGTTTTTGACTGGAAAATAGAATTGTACAAAACTTGCGTAGCGATCTCGCGTTGCACAAGTGTTGTAAGTACATAGAAAATTAAAGATCATTGGGAAATGATTGGTGAAGGACACATAATTCATTTTTGGCCTCCATAAATGTTTCAGTCACCACCTAAATGAATTTTTTTTAAGAAACCAAGCACATTGTGAAAAGCTCGCTACGCAATTGTTGTAGGTTGTAGTTACACAATGTTTGACAACATCTCGCTACACAAAGGTGACAGGGAGCCTTTTTAGTGCTCATATCAGCCCAAGATTCATCTCCAGATGTCCCTGATGACTCACAGTATCCTCAAACTCGAAAATGTGCTAGAAAATTATTATTGATAAGAGTATTGTATGCATTAAATATGGTAAAAAACGAATTGTTATTTTTAGCAAGTAGTTTAGTTTGTTCCTTCTTTGATGTAATCATGTCCGGAATTATAGAACATTAGTGAAGTTAAAATTCTCTATCCTAGGGAGATAGTTTTCTTATATATTTGAGAATTTTGAATGTGCAAAGGGTTGGAAGAAGAACAAAGGACATTTTGTTTTGAACATCATACAATTTTTCTGAATTTGAATGAAATAGTTGTGCAGAAGTCCATAAATTTTTCATACCAAAGATTCTAGTGGTGATGACATGAAGTTTGTGTTCTCTTTCATGTATGTACTTATTTTTCTTTATCTTTCATCTACAGAAAATTCATCTTGATCTGAAATTCATCTAAAAATGATTCTTTAGATTCAAGCAACTTGAACATTGTTTTTCCTTCTTAACTCATCAGAATTCATCTTTTATGGTGCTATGAATTTTTTTATGTGTTTTTCTCCTTCTTCCATCATATAACAACATATTAGAAACTGAAATATCATCACCTACATAGCCTTTCCTTTCTTGAGAGTTCTACCTACCACACATTGTTTTCATTTTCTTTCAAAGATTGACTCCATTTCCCAACAGATTCCTTTCCTTCTTTCCAGCAAACCTTATAAAAACATCTTCACCTAATCAAAACCTAGCCATTGATATTCAAAGAAATCCTATCTTTCGGAGACCAAGTGACAAGAGAGATCCCTCTCTAAACTGAAAAGACTTGTTTTCAGTTCTAAAGTGGTTTTGTGGTTACCTTTGTGAGTTGTTTCCTCATCCAAGCAATTTACATAGTGATAACATCACCAACTTCAGTTGTTCTCCAACTGCAACTGGAAGGAGGCTCTGATCCCCTATATTTTAAGGCTACAACCTAAGGGAAGCTACAAATCCCCACTTCTCTGGCTACAACTAGAAGGAGACTACAACCCCATATGTTCTTTAGATAGAACCAAAAGGTGGCTATGACCACCTATCCTTGCCCCGTCCTGTTGGCCTAAAATATAAGTGTCAAATGAAGAAACCACTAAAACACTTTCACTATGATATATACCACTATAAACATGTACCAACGTATACCACTGACCTATAACCAACTGTACCACTTCCATGTAATCAATATGTAACTGACCTGAACCTGTACCAACCAAAAACCACAAATACGCAACCTATCTATTCTACAACATGCGTATGTACATGCCCTATCTATACTGCATCATGCGTATGTATGTAATCTAATTGTTATGCAGCCTATGTATGCGTTCTGAAAACTAGGGTTTTCTCTATTCTAAAACATTATGACCCTTTGAATCCTCTTTCACATCAACCTACAACATGTCACTATGTCCAAAATGTAATTGTACCCTGTGTATACATCCTCATACATATCCTTTAACCAAATTATCTATATCTCTCTCTAGTCATGTTCCATATAAGTGTGTGTAATCATGAACACGTATAAAAACTCTCACTTGAACTAGACATTAAAACCTTTCTGATATTTAGCCTATCAATACAACAACCACTTCAAAAATACAATCTCTCAACAATGTATCACAAGAACCCTTAACCATATTCCAAGAAATACAAGATGTACCTCAACACTAACAAGATATATCAATGATAAATATTGATTATACTAACACTATATTTCTGTATATATAACTTATACATAAGGTCTCATGCATCCACTAATATCTCTATGGAAAATCCTCAAACCTCCATAACCATTTCTCATGTATACAAAAAAATCCAACTACTCATAGAAATAAGACATACCTTTTGAACTAGTAGATAGATCTGATGTACCTAATCACTGTAGAATTTCATGGGAGCTTGCTTTCACAATCTAGAGACTCGACATATTCATATTATCAAGTTTATAGGGATTTTCTTTCATGTACGCACCCTAATATACTGCTATCCCACATACATACGTGCCTTGATCCACTGTAGCCTGTGTACACCTAAAAAACTAGGGTTTTTTCAGTATTTTCTGTAATTCTGAAACTTTCGTCATTAACCCTTCGCGCTACCTCATACTTGTGCAACTTCAGATATATCAATGAGTACCTGCAATAAAACTTACACAATAATAGATATTCAATGTTCTCAATAAGTGTTTATAGGAGATCCTTTCTCTCTTATTTATACTTCCATGTAGCTTCCTCAAGGGGTTACCTTCTAACCCACTTTACCCAATTTCCTTCTTTTAGGGCTAACCCACTTTGCTACAAATAGTAAATTCTCCACTTCTTGTTGAAACTAATTTATTTTTAATTATTTTCTTATTGCAACAACTTAACCTGTGATTAACTCCTAGTTTTACTCACTTGACTAGTCAACTTCTTCTAAGAGATTCTAGAATAATTTGTACTTCTTTGACCTTCTAGATAACTCATGAGGGTTCTCCAAATTCACAAGACCATAACTCTCTAACCATGAGGAGTTATGTGGCGTTTAACATATCACCGAAAATGGCATGAAAATTATTATCCATCTAGAATAGTCTTACGTACAAATATATTAAACTTCATATCATTATACATCAATCAAAATGAAGTCCCTTAACCATATTGTTGGGGCTACAGGAATTTTCTACTGGAATTTATTCAAGGGCTGACATCAATGACAACCCACCAAATTAATCAACAATATCCCCCTTTAGCATTGATGGAAACACTCTGATGCAACTCTGAAGTCATATCGCTTATGCTCCCCCTGTGACCATTGCTCCCCCTGGAACCATGCCTATGTGCTCTCTTTCTAGGCATCTAAGTCTTTGACCTACATGTTAAGAACCAAATATCAATATATCATAGAAAAACCTCAGAATAAGTACTCAACGCCTTGAAAAAGAGAGAATTTCAAGTAATAAGCCTCTTCGAGGGGGAACCTACTTATACCCCACATAAATGTCCAAATACAATATGATTCCAACTGAAAATGTCTCCTTGGTATATATAGGAGACTAGGAGGTACAATTACAACTAATGGACTAAAGCCAACATAAATAAAATAACATTGCTAATGTAATATGCCCCAATTAAGGGGTAATGAGCCATTATTTAGGGATTAACATGCCCCTCCCCTTGCGAAACGTGTTGTCCACAACACTTGAGTAACTCTGGATGATTTTGTATAAAATAATTATCTTCCCAAGTGGAATATTCAGCCTGTAGTTTCCTCCATTTAACAAGATACTCTGGAATGGATATATTCATCAACTGGTGGATTCTTGTGTCAGTGATGGCTTCAGGCTCCAATATGATTTTTTCTTCCTCGTCAAGTTCTGGAAATATATTTTGAACTGGGATCTTGTCACCTATAACCTTCTTTAAGCATGAAACATGGAAAACTAGATGTAATCGTGAAGATGCGGGCAACTCCAATTTGTATGCCATAGTACCAATATTTTGCAACACCTTATAAGGGCCATAGTACTTTGGTGATAATTTATTATCCTTCTTGGCTTGCTTGAGGGACATATGTTTGTATGGTTGTAGTC